>WAAF01013197.1:110570-136292 GCA_013400475.1 Tricholaema leucomelas | reverse complement strand
CTTCCTCCCTGGAGGCGTTTAAGGCCAGGCTGGATGAGGCCTTGAGCAGCCTGCTCTAGTGGGAGGTGTCCCTGCCTATGTCAGGGGGTTGGAGCTGGATGATCCTTGAGGTCCCTTCCAACCTAAACCATTCTATGATTCTATGATTCTATACAGCTCTTTTTGCATTGCTTGAGTAAAATGGAGCAGCACAGCAGAGCAGACATAGCAGTGGAAGCGTTTGGTTCAGTGAGACTCATGGGTGCACTGGAGCTGGGACATACAAGATTTTTATGTGAACAGAAATCCATTGATACTAGTTTTGTTCAGGAAATACGTAGCTCTGCTCCACTGCCAAGTCTGCTTTGACAGGCATGCAGAAATTTCAGAGCTTCATTCCTGTAATAAACCTGTCATGGAAAAAAAAGAGAAAAAAGGGGGGAGAGGATGGGGACTTTTGCTAACATTTTCTTTGATAGTATATATTTATCAGTGAAAAATATACTTAGATATGCTTCTGCATACGCAGCTATGTTGGAGATTTTAACTGTGTCACCAACTCTAGGTGATCCTGTGCTGGCAGGGGAGCTGGACTAGACGATCTCTGTAGGTCCCTTCCAACCCCTAACATTCTGTGATTCAATCTCACCCTCATAAAGAGGATGCAACAGCTATGATTCTCGAGAGTATTCAAAAGTTTGTCACTGCAAGAGTGACACAGCCCTCAAAGAAACACTTAGGAGTTGCAAAGCCTCACATGGAAAATGAAGTTGTTGCAGTCGGTGTGCAAAGCCGCAAATGGCCCTTCTCAAGAATGGCTTCCTACTGTCAGGAATATGAGTTAAAAAATTTCCACAGAAACCCACTAGCTTCATAATCAAACTTTAGCTTGATTTTTGAGAGTCTGTGTTGTTTGAAAACATTTGGAGTTGTAAGGTTCCATACTTGAGGCACTAAGAGGCATGATTACATATACCCACATATCGCTGTCATCGGAGTTATGTGTTATGGCTTGCATTAAGTGTGTCTACTAAGGATATCAGCAGAAAGAATAATACACAGTTTTAAGCCATGGTTATTTGAAACTAATTAAGCTGTTTGACTCTATAATACTCAATTAACAAATGATTACCACATTTATTAACCATTTCTTAGTCTTTCATCATTACTCATAAATAGAATCCTAATGTAAAGCATGATCATTTTGGCCTTTTAAATTAACAGCCAGTTTAAGGAGATGATGTATGAGTTAAGAGTATTTAGCTCAGGACAGAGGAACTGGTTCTCTCAGGCAAAGCAGAAAAATCAATCCCCTCTCTCATCAACAGAGAAACAACCTGTAGCTGAAAAGGCTGCAAACAAAATGTGCTCCCCCTTTGGTGCAGGGGAAGAAGAAAGAAATACATTTCTGAGTTTCAGCTCAGTTTCAGCGATGCAGCGAATAGAGGAGCTATGTACATATCCTAAGTACCTTAAAGAATAAAGTGCTACAAATAGGTTGTCATCTTTGAAGTGCAAAAATACTTGGCAAAGCTGGGAAAAATACTTGCTGCTTCAACTGCAGATGGGTCTGTACTTGCAAAGCAACTCTGATGCCAACCCATAAAGTCTACAGCAAAGGCAGCCAAGCTAAATGGCAACCTCTCAGAAAGCAATTTCATTCATAGCAGGTCTGTGAGCTAGGATAATATTTGCAAACAAATTTTATGGAGGAACTTGAAATTGAGATTAAAGCCTTGATCTTGTAAAAAGAATACACCAAGCAGTACTCTGCCACTACAGAGACAGGATGCATCTGCAACACACCATGCAGGTACAGCATTGTGCTCACACAGATAGTCTTGAATGTCTATGGGATCCATGCCAGGAAACCCCAGATTTGAGGCTCAATCTCAAATAAGAAGACTGGTCCAGGAATGGACCGTTCCTCTCCTTGCAAAGGAAGAAAATGTCCCAGTGCTGTTTCATCTTTTGATGGCCACTTAAGTGATAGGTCTAAATTTCTGCCCGTAAGCAATACCTTACCTTTCTGTAGCACCAAGGAAGCCACTGTTAAGTAGCAGTATCTTTCATCCGTGTTGACAGGGTCCTCTGGTCTTTGCTGTGCCCTCAGCAGGGATACTGATGCCTGGTAAGCACTGCTTCCTCTGCCAAGGTCATTCCACAGCTTCACAGACATGCTCTGCCCAAAATAAATTAATAACAGAGCACACCTATCAATATTTATTACATTTACTCACTCAGAATGTAAAACAGAGGTTTCATCCAGAAGCAGTGTGTGTAGTTAGACCATTGCAATGATGCCAGGACCAGGGCTCCAAAGCCTTCACCCTCTCTAAATTGTGTTATGTTCTGGCAGAACGACGGGTTGGAGCTGCTCCTCTGCTTCTGCAAGATGGAGCCAGGTAAAGAATCCAGACAAGAGCAGATCTACCTGCAGAGGGGAGAGAAAACTACCAGGACTCTCATTAGCCTTCCACTAAAATACTTCCCAGTGCCAAAGAGGAAGGATGCTGTCTAGCATATTCTTTTGTTCTCTTAGGTTGAAATCCTCCCAAATCTTTTTATGGCCCACATGACAGAGGATATCTTTAAGATGGTAGTTGTACAAAGCCACTCTCTTCAGCAGCTAAGTGGTCATATTATAGCTTGTTGCTTTTCAGCTTTAAAAAGTAAATACAGCTGTGATCTTTTGTGTGTGTGTGTATGTCCTTAAAAGGCTTTAGGAGAGGAAAGCCATTATTTTCTTGCTAGTTTATTGAATGACCAGCAATTGTCATACTTTGCATCTGTTACTGACGACAAAGTTTGTGAATGTTTAAGAAGCTGTTTCAGTGGCAGGTTTTCTCAATTTGTTTACTTAATGCTATTGTTTTCCTATCCCTATATTCACATCAACCAAGCAGTGTTTGAGGAGTGCCAGATCAGGCTTCCTGAAAATTAGGCTCAATTAATCCAGGTGCCCTTGGAGGGATAGTGCTGTATTAAAAACCAAAAGAGAGATTTACAGCAAATTAGTTGATAACTGATACTTTTTTCCTTTTTTTGGTGTCTGTGTGTGTAAAAAAGATCTGCTTTCTGACTGTTGTTATTTTTGATATTACCTTTAGATGCCTGTATTTATCTTACCATGCCTTGAGAGAAAGACTTCTTAAATTCTATTGACAAACCTCTCACTTAGAAAAGAACATCATGCTACTGCTGTTCTTACTGATTAGTGACAGCGTTGACTATATTACATACAATGATGATCTTAATATATCATAGCATCAACCAGCTTGGAAGAGATCTCCAAGATCATCCAGTCCAACCTAGCACCCAGCCCTATCCAGTCATCCAGACCATGGCACTAAGTGCCTCAGCCAGGCTTTTCTTCAACACCTCCAGGGATGGTGATTCCACCACCTCCCTGGGCAGCCCATTCCAATGCCAATCACTCTCTCTGGCAACAACTTCCTCCTAACATCCAGCCTAGATCTCCCCCAGCACAACTTGAGACTGCGTCCCCTTGTTCTGTTGCTGGCTGCCTGAGAGAAGAGACCAACGCCCACCTGGCTACAGCCTCCCTTCAGGTAGTTGTAGACAGCAATGAGGTCTGCCCTGAGCCTCCTCTTCTCCAGGCTGCACACCCCCAGCTCCCTCAGCCTCTCCTTACAGGGTTTGTGCTCCAGGCCCCTCACCAGCTATGTTGCCCTTCTCTGGACATGTTTCAGTATCTCAACATCTCTTGAACTGAGGAGCCCAGAACTGGACACAGTGCTCAAGGTGTGGCCTGACCAGTGTTGAGTACAGGGGCAGAATAACCTCCCTTGAGTTTATGTTGTCCTTTAGGTACACAATGGGGCTTGTTTTCTGCTTCTAGGGAGATCAGATTGTACAACATTATTTGTTTTCATTAGTATGCTAAGGGCAAAGAGGTACACTGGTGCATAACCCCAGAGCAGAAGCAATCTCCACTCAAGAACAGTGCTGTGCAAATGCTTTTCTTTCTGATATTTCTAAGCTTGCAATGAGCACGATAAATCTTTGACCTGCCTTAAGCAACAGTGTGCCTAAGGAGTGGTTTGCATCACAAGCTCAATAAATATTTGTTTCAGAGGTTTTAGTCCAGACAGGCAAGTTACCTGAGGTTGTGAATACCTCAGCAAACAAAGGTAGCTGGCTAGAGTTGAATTCAAGAAGGGGCCATGGCAGCAAAGTACAGCACTGATGGAAGATTAGGCACCTCAGGGAGAAGCATCTGAACAGGGCCTTCCTGAATCTTACTTTTGGCTGAATTCCTTCTTGAATGGATGTTTGGATGCTGGTATGTCCACTCAGTAGCAAGTAGAAAGATCCTAGCCACTTCTGGTTCCTTTTTGGAAGTCTGGCTCCATGACTAACTGCACAGAGGTGCATCTTACAGCTCACCACTAAAGCACTTGTAGCCAACACGAGCAGGATTTTCTATTGCACTTCCTCTCTGTCTCCCTGTCTCTGACATCTCCAGCAGGCTGCAGGAAACAATGAGTAGATGAATGATGGCCAAACTTGAGAAATGGATGCATAGGAGAAGGGTGGTGCTTGCATGGCCTGAAGTTTGAAGATAGATATCAAAATCAGAAAGGAAAACAGTGGGACCCAGTGTTTTGGTGAGAGTATGACAACCCATGACTCTCCTTCAAGCATAAGTAGAGCTGGGTAAGCATTATCTTTTACATGTTAGGGTACTGAGTATACCCAACAGCTATTCCTTTTTGGTACAGGGAACGCTTTCCTTGCTGCCTGTGCTAAGGCAATGCATGGCTGTAGATTTCTTGAAGGTACAGGAAACTGCAAACTCCTTTTTGACTTTCACACTTTGCAGCGACTGCATTTAGGGATTCAAAAGATGTTTAAAAGCCACAGGGAAATCAAGGCAAAATCACAGCTGTACTGCTCAAGAAATGTAGGAATAGAAAGGACATGGTTAAGTTAACAGGAGTGTTCTGTTGTTCAGATCTGGGACGAGGGAATACAAGCCAGGTCTGGGCAGTGAATGTTAAAGCAGCAGTAAAATGGGCAACACTAAAAGTATAAAAGGACTATTATGAAGTCCTGATTTAGCCTTCTTAATAAAAACTGAAAGCTGGCATTGCTTCCAGTAAGGGCTACCGAAAGGGTGACTGTGTTACTACAGGTGGGGCCAGGGAGAGGGAAAGCAAGATAAAACAGAGCATCAGCAGAAAGTCTGCTTTAATAGTGTGATTTTGATGAGCCAAGCTTGTAACCAAGGAAGGGTGGTTGGGTTGCTCTGCTTTATGTGGTGAAGGAGAGCCTGAAGAGTGCTCACAGAGAAAGAAGGAACTCATCTTTTTAATACTTTTCGTCTTTGAATACCAGAGATTTCAGGAGAAGACAGAGAGTTTACTTCCTACTTTTTGGGCTGGCCACTGAGTGAGAGTGTCATAGTTTGAGGCCATGAGCTAACCAGGACTGGAGGACAAAAGTGACTCTTATGCTTTTTGCAGAGTAAGAATGAAGATACTGCACACTGATTGGAAGTTTAAAGACAGATTTTTGTGCTAGTCTGAAGCTAGCTAGAATGTTCTGGTGAGAAGGACTTGATTACAGGCTGTGAAAGGAAAACAATGGTGATGTCTACTTTGCTCATAGGCTTGCTGAGATGCATAAGAATAAGAATCAAAACACAGATAAGGCACTACTCCTGCTGGGGAGCTCTGAGATGCATCTTTCTCTCTCTAACCTCACCCTCCGTTTCTCTGACTAATCCACTTTGCTTCCTAACCCCCTGGCCGAGCCTCCATTCTTCCTTGGGACTGGGGTAAGGTTGAGAGGGTAGGGGGAAGGTGAAGGGGCGGTTGGGAGCCCCTTCTGGGGACTCAGGTTTCTGGGAGGGCTGTTGTGTTTCTGTATTACCTTTTAGCTTGTATATTTCTGTATCTAACTGTATATAATGTAAATAGCTGCTTGTATATTGTGCTAAGCTGTAAATGTAAGCTTCTTCAATTTCCATAGCCGGCTGAGTCTAGTCTGGGTGATTTCCAAGGTGGGGGGTGGGGGGAGGCAGGGAACACCCAAACCATCACAATTCTATTTACTGGTGCATATATGCAAAAGGCAATCAAGTACAATGAATACGTCTGCAAGCTAAGCCAAGTCTATCAGACTAAATCTATCTAGAATCCTCCATCCCTTCCACCCTCGGCAGGCCTAAGCAGGCTGTAATTGCCCTCCCTCCCAATCCTAGGCCTACAAGGCCTCAGCAGGCTGCATGACACAGGTCAAAATACCCTGCCAGCTAGGAGCCATCTCCCCCACAGACCATGAGATAATAAGGAAAGAGAGCAATATCAACTGGGCACTGGCTTATAAGCTGTGATACTGGAAAGCAGAATAGAATAACAATATTGCCACATCCTGGGATGACCAGGTCCATCCCCTGGGATGGGTCTTGGTCTGTCTGGTTTTCCTGGGGAACCTGAGACACCTCAAACTATGACAGATTGTTAGATCTCTCTTGAAGCTCTTTTTTTGTTTATTGAGGTAAGCCAAATGATCTCATACTGGTTAAGGGCTAAAAAAAAGCAAGCTAGTCTTAGCCTAGAAGAAAACTGAATGATAGAATAGAATAGAATAGAATAGAATAGAATAGAATAGAATCAACCAGGTTGGAAGAGACCTCCAAGATCATCCAGTCCAACCTAGCACCCAGCCCTAGCCAGGCAACCAGACCATGGCACTAAGTGCCTCAGCCAGTCTTTTCCTGAACACACCCAGGGACGGCAACTCCACCACCTCCCTGGGCAGCCCATGATCCTCTGGAGGGTTCCCTGTCTTTGATATTGTTGACTGCACCAGGGCCTTCATCAGCTGTTCTTCCACATTGAAGTCCCTTAGCTACATGCTGTGAACCTGGGGACACTGCAGGGCAAAGCATGACCTACTAGGATACGGTGAGTCGCTCTTGTCATTATCACTTCCATTCCTCAGTGGAAGCAACAACCTCTTCTCCATGTGTGTTAGGCTTTAGCAACTTGTCACCAGTGAGAACAAGTACTGAAGGCCTGGCCCTACCCCAGGCATTGACTGGAGACTTTATTATTAGCTTATGACCAAGAGAACTCTGTTCTGTTTGTTCTGTTCTCATGCACCAGATATTGAATTAACTGATGAATTTTCCACTGAAGAACTCTGTATTCTTCCCATCACTCTTTCTCCTTTAACCCTTAAGGATAACATAAAAAAAAAAAAACAACAAAGCCAACATTAAAATAATTGAGAACTGGAGTTAAAATAACTAAAAATGAAACAGCTGTTGACCCTGATCCCTCATTTTATTTTTTAACTCTTTTAAAGACTTGTAATGAGGGACAGAGAATAGTTTTATTATCTTGACTAATTTTAATGATTTTCTCAGCTGTGTCATGCAACATGCTGATATTAAGTTAAAGAGAATCTTAAGTTCTGGGAAAGAAATAAGCTAGATCTATTTACAACTGCCTAAGGCATTTGGTTTATTCTTGCCCTCTCTAACTGACAGAAATCAGAGTAAAACAGTCAAATAATTGAAAGACCATTTCCCACCAGTTTTGAGTTAGTAATGGATTTGGACTGACCTAAGTCTGCAATAATGCTGGTGTATACTGAATATAGTTAATTTCTGCTTTCCCAATGAACTGTGTCCAGTTCTGGGCTCCTCAATTCAAGAGAGATGTTTAGATACTGAAACGTGTCCAGAGAAGAGCAACAAACCTGATGAGAGGCATGGAAGCCTATAAGGAGAGGCTGAGGGAGCTGGAGGTGTTTAGCCTGGAGAAGAGGAGGCTCAGGGGTGACCTCGTTGCTGTCTATGACTACCTGAAGGAGGCTGTAGCCAGATGGGGGTTGGTTTCTTCTGCCAGGCAACCAGCAACAGAACAAGGGGACACAGCCTCAAGTTGTGCCAGGGGAGGTCTAGGCTGGATGTTAGGAGGAAGTTGTTGCCAGAGAGAGTGATTGGCATTGGAATGGGCTGCCCAGGGAGGTGGTGGAGTTGCCATCCCTGGAGATGTTGAAGAAAAGCCTGGATGAGACATTTAGTGTCATGGTCTGGATGACTGGATAGGGCTGGGTGCTAGGTTGGACTGGATGATCTTGGAGATCTCTTCCAACCTGGTTGATTCTATGATTCTATGAATGTTTACATTTACAGCATAGGACTTCATGAATGATTTGTCATATCAGCTCCAGAGGAATTATGAGCTTTGATAACATAAGGAATAAGGTAGGTGGTAGACTGGATGCCTACCCTTCCACACAGAGTTCAGCAGGATTAATTCTTAACTGAAGGCTGTTACAATGCACATTTGCAATGACCAGCTCACTCCAAAAAGAAACAAGTTACATTTCAAACTTTGATTCAAATGCAAATTGGCTGCTGGTCAATTAACAGAAATTGGATCATCACTCACAAGGCCACAGGCATTAACAATATGTTGGTGTATTCCTCAAGAACAATTTCTTGAGATCATTCCACAGCTGTAGTCAGAGAAGGCAACAAAGGTTTTTTTTCCCCCTATTCTTTCTCGTAGCTCTCCCCCCTTTTTTTTGTCCAAGAGGAGGCATCTGTAGTAGTGCTCTGATGCATGGAAGCTCTGGAGATGTAATGAAAGGAATCAGGTGACAATTTGCAAACTGTGGTTCCTGATGCTACACTCCTAACCTGAGCAGGGTCTTGTGCTTCCCATGCTGGGAGAAAATGTCTGTTTTAGACTTTCTGTTTAGTCAAACCCTCATCATTAATTGGGAGGAAAGTATGGAGAAGATTACAAAATTCTACAGATTCAGAGCTTCAGAGACGAAAAAAGCAGGGTAAGTTACGACAGGACAAAAGTCCTAATCACTCCTTGAGTTTTAACAGAAGGAATGGCTGGGAATCAACATCAAGAGAGGTAACAGTGCAGCAAATGCAGTAATTGTTCAGTAAGGAGAATAGTATGTCAGGAACACTTTGCAGAAGGCAGGAAAAACAGCTGTTTGATCCAGTGTTCATGAATAATGCATGTCTTATGGGTCTATTGTTGTTTACTATGCATCACTTTCTCTGTATGCAGTTTCTACTTTATTTCAGGTAGTTATAAGCAGCTAATATTCCCACAAGTACAAAGCTACCACGATGTACTTTCATCTCCTGCTAAAGATTTCAAGTCACTTTAAGAAAAACTTCCTCTAAGTAAATCAAGATCAAGTGTTCACTCAGATAAAAAAATATATCCCAACCAGTAAAAGACTATGAGAGTGTCTCCCAGTCCAAAGGTGTTTGAAGACTCCTGTCAAAGATCAAAGGGCTCTGCAAAAGGCCACACATATGTGGGAATCTGTGTGCAGTTTATGCACACTGGTGGATAAGAAACACTGTGAGAATGGCTGCAAAAAAGTGTAAATATTTCCTTTTGATTTTACTTTTGATTTGATCTGAAATGTCAAGGATTGCAGACAGAAAAACAATACCAGACAACTGTTAAAATGGACAGTTTTCTGTAAGAGGCATCCATTTCTAATGGCCTAGCAACTGCCACGAAGACTCAACCATATAGTATATATCACTGCATTTCCAAGAAATTCCTACCTGAGGGCTGCTCTGAGTCAGGGATCATATTAAGGACAAAGGTCCACCAGCCCAATTCAGCAACAGAAACTGGTCTTTCTAGCTTCAAGGAGGAAGGGATGATGTGAGATGTGGGGGAAGGTAGACCAATGGTTTTAATACAGAGAAGTTGACATTGGAGGCTGGCAAGGAAACACAGTGAAGTACACAAGTAGAAGTGAAGGCAAGAGGGGAAGAAGGTAACTAGTGGAGCAAGGAGAGAGGATTTGGAGACTAAGAAGGAACTGTAAGATTGAAGAAATGAGAGAGATTGCATCAGAGACACCACTGAGGTTAGCAAGCTGTGAAACAGAAGTGTGCCCAAAGGGACCAGATGGTCACACTGAGTGAGGAGTCCAGGTCTGACTGACCTAGGAGACAAGAGAGTCCAGCTATGAGGATGGACTGAATGGTGAACATGAGATGAGTAAGAAAGGTTGGTGGGATAGGAGGATACCACACCCTGACAGAGAGATTGTTAGCAGACTCAGCAAAGAGACGTGCTTAAAATGAAAGAGGAAGGGGAAAACCTTTCCAGAGCTGTTACAGACATCATGTGCTAACTGAGAATCTCAAGCTGAGTCTTGCTATTGCTCTGTGAGCAAATAACTATGAAAACTGCTAAATATTTCTATTATTAGTCCTATTATCAATTACTCCATTAACTCACCTATTGGAGGACCAAAAGTCCAGCTGTGCTGATGACCCATAGGTGTCTCAGTGTGACATCATGTGATGGAGTTTGGTTTTCCATATGCTTTTCTGAAAGCCCTAGGAAATCACTCTCACAGAAGCATATTAAAAGGACTTTATTAATATAGCAGAGTTAAGCATGGTGTAAGCTAAGAAATGCCAAAAGTGCCCCAACCAGCCAACTGTTACTCCTCTGGGGTGTTGCAGTCTCCTCTAATAAAATATCACAACCAAAATGATAATAAAAAAGGCAAAGGGATTTTTTTTTTTTGGGTCAGTCATGCTGTGCTCACTTTGAAAATGACTACATGGTAAGGTGAGATTTTAAAAGTTCCAAACAGAAGCAATTAAGTTGGTGAAGGAAAATACAGCTATTTGCAGATATGCCTTTGCCTCCTTCACTCTTCAGTGCAAGAGTATTCCTAAGGGACCAGTTAATTTCTGCATGTGTATGTACTGTTCTTTAGGTCACAGTTACAACAGACTGAGACACAGAAGTTCAAGCCAAAATTGTTTTGCAATTAAGAAAGTGTTGCAAGGTGAAGTTATGAGGGGAACTAAAAAAAAATAAGGCCTTCAGTATCAGACTTTTAATTTTTTACTTCAATGGATCTGAGGCATATGTTTTAATCTAAAGTACATGCTTGAGAAATATTGTCTTGAACTAGGTCAGATTTAGATACTTAAGAGAATTCATGAATGAGGAGCGAAGCGAAATACACTGCACATTGTGCAATGCTTTGGTTTAAGAGTCTCTACTTATCAGAGGAACAAAAAGTGGTGTAAGTAGTGTTACTCAGATACATTCAGAATAAAATCTGAGAGAGGAGTGACATATTTTCAGCACCCCACATTGTGAGCACCTTACAGCTAACGGAGCTTTGCAGCAAGGAATTACTACTTTCCAGCAAGCCGGTGAGATAGCAGCACAAATTAAGACTTTTTTGCTGTCACAAAGAACACTTTGGATTGAACCAGGGTCTCCTGAGTCCTAGCCCAACCTTCACAACCCTAAGAAGTTGCATGTAAACCCCTTCATGCTAACTGAAAATAGGCTAAATAAACTTTAAATGGCAAGCTTTTGAGAATTGTATTTTCTCAACAACCAGCTACAGAGTACAGAACAAAGCACAGCCTAAGTGTTAATTGCTCCAACCCCATAATTAGATGCAGGCATACTGTACTCTGACTGTGATTCTTGAAAGCCTGCCCACTCGTATTTTTCAGCCCAATAAAAAAGAACACCATCCATTTTTTGGGAGTAAATGCAGCTTGCAAGAGCTGACATGACAATAGGTCATTGGCATAATTATGATCAGGAATGTCTTCATGCATTAGCTACAAGCTAGGGAAAAGGGGGAAAAAAAAAAGGCAGTAGTCACTCCACGGCAAATTATCTGCTTGTTACCATCCGGTATGCTTTAGAGAGCAGCAAAGGCACATGTGTTTATTTTGCAGTTCTGTCGGGAATGGCCCTGGGATCAGATTTAGTGCATGCCTGCCTGGGTGAGACTGTGCTCTTAGTTGGACAGATGCAAGCCTGTCTGACCCAGAAGCCAACCGCTCACATCAACACAGTACCACGAGCAACTTAATGCGTGTTGTGTCTTTGCTAGTATGTCTTCATAGCTCCGGACCAAAGGCCAACCTACATACATCCAGATCAAAGGCTTTGCAAAGCACAGCCAGCGTTGCACTTCCTCAACTTGTGTGCTATGATCCGAGCCAACGTGAACAGTTCTCACCTGACCCACAGCATGCAGGTCTTGCTATCCCTCTCCAAGTCTGCTTATTGCTGTTGGCTGTGTATTAGGAACTAAATGCAAGTTGAATATTTATGATTTGGACATGCCAAGATCAAGCCTTTACTTCCCAATTAAATTCAAAGTGGTTGGTTTCATAAACAAGAAATCCATTCCAAAACCTGAACTGACACATTATAAACCTCCAGGGCTTGGACTCCCTAGGTTACCTTCTGCTTATGTTTTATTTGCATCTTGCACATTGTATGTAAGTGTCTAGGTCTGCCATCGGAACCAAAGCTGAGATTTCCCTGTGATCAGCTGTGGATGCTTAAACTGAACACCAAATTCAATAGGCCACTGTAAAATAGAGGCAATAATTTTTCTTCAGAAATTTCCTTTAGAGGGTGGGCACCATTAGGGCATTGCTGTTCTGTCTGAATTTGAGATCCACTCATGTAGGAAGGCAGAGGTGGGGTTGCTCTCTCTGGAAGGGTCCCTTCTGAGGAAGCCCTGCTCATGTGCTTGCACTCTGAAAGCACACTGAACCAAAATGCAGGCTGTGAGTACATCTGCTTCCCCACTGGTACCACCCATCCTTTGGATATTTACCATCTGTCTCCAAATTTCCAAGTAGAGATGGGTTTTAAAATTGCTACACTTACATCCTATGCTCAAGGGACTCCATACTGCAACGGTTTCTGCTGTGCCCCAGCAGTGCTGGCTGGTAATTTGAAAGGTGCTTTATGATCCCTGCAGAGCAAGATAAACTTGTGAGTGGTAAAGCCTTGAGCCTGAACAGTGCTATAAAGCTGTTTAACTTCAGCAAGTTAGACAACCTCAAAGAAAATCCCCTTGGGGGCTGAGTAAATTCTTTTGGGAGTGGAGGAACAGGGTTAAGATATGGTGAGGAAAACACTGGGTAGATGCTGAGCTGCCAGTGGTTTCAGGACTTTTGCCTGCAATGCACCTATTTTTCCTCCATCCACAGCCAATTGGGCTGTAAAGCAGCTCTCTGAGATTGCAAAGAGGTCTTCTGACTCTCATTTGAACCTCCAAAGTAGGTTCTAAATTTGATCTGATAATTTCCTGAGATTTTTTTTACCTCCTTGGTGTCCAAACATAATACAGCTAGTGAATTCATCAATGATTTTTCCCCTCCTGTATCAGTATTGCATACTACTGCCACATTTGAATTCTGCCTTACATATTTCCTTATAAATACGGCACTAAAACTGGGGAACTTGTGGTTGGTTTAGGGAGCCTCTGACACAATATAAATATCTTCCTGGAAAACCACAAATTGTTCTTTTCTACACTTCCCTGTGGTTTAAAAGCAGAAATACAGTTCTTCTGAAGCTGTTAAATATGGTGCAATTATTAAAAGGCTGTGGTGTGCTCATCCAAGAGACAATAGCATTACTTCAAACAGGTAAACCATCCCTGTAAACTGCCTTGGAGATCCTTATTAATAACAGTAAATAATTACTATTAGTTCTATAACTAAAATGTTTTAGGCCCATGGGAATGCAGGAAGAGAGCTGACTTCTCCAGTGAGGACTGCAGTCATTATTTTGGCAGCATTGAACCTAGATTTATGGTATTCCATTAAGAAGGAATGCATTAACTCTACAACTGTCACCACTGCATTGATGTCAAAGGAAGTGCTCTGCCTGGCTTTGCTGACTTGATTGATGGAAAATAGTATATCAGTCTGATTGCTCTCTCTCTCTGATGAGAAAGGCAAGTATCCTGGATCCCTGAAGCTACAGCAAAGCTTCACTTTTTTCTGCTCTTGGCTAATATTCCTGCATTCTTTGGCCCTGGCAATGGAAAAGGAAAAATAAGACTGCTGACTTTTTCACATTGCCCAGAGAGGAAGAAACCCAACAGGCAGAGCAATGAAGTTGAACCCTTCTCTCCTTCCACTTCAGTTTCAAGCTTGAACTTTGCACAAGCGCTATCAGCACAGTGGGCCAAGCTTAAACCTCAAATTCAAACAACTGCATATTTGGAGATCACTGCAGGTTGAAACCTAGTCAAAACCTTGATTGCAGGATAAAGATTTCTTACCATGGATCCACTTTCCCAGAAGACTGCAAAGAAGCCATAAGTGGATTAGTCTCTGGTGAATACTTAAAATAGCACCTATTCCTGTAGCACATTAAGAAGGCTTTTTTTTGTGGAGAGTGGGGAAGTGCTGGTGTTGCTCTTGAGCAGACAGAGAATTGAGACACACAGGAAATGTCTAGTAAGTGAAATTACGAGGGACCAAGCTCTGGCCCCGAGGCCAGGCGGCACAGCATGGCTCAGCTCTACATACCATAGCCTCTTCTTTCCCTTCCCCACCCCCTCAGACCCAGGATTTTTGAGTCGAAATTGCCTGCTGAGAATGGTCCCTGGCACATGCTCTCCCCTGAAGCGTGTCTGTGTGTTGTCTGGAAGAAGGGCAGTCAGCACAGCCAGGACTCTGCTTGGGAGCGTGCTAGCAATTAAAGAATATGGACAACTGCTGGCCTCTGCTGCTGCTCTGCTCTGTCTGTCAAGTTACACAAAGCAAAAGGAGCCCTATGTCCTGCTACAAATCCATAAAGGATTTGGCGGAACACAAGCATTCAGGTTCATACATATGATCCTTAAACCCTCACCTAAACCTATGGGCATTTCAATTTTTAACAGCAAGGTGAAACAGACGGGTAACATTCTGCATATGTCTCCAACTGTCTTAGCTGCAGTGACCCAGGATGTTTATCTTTCTGCTGGGAAAGACTAACCATGTGAAGGCACTATTTCTGTCAGACAAGTAAGGGAAGTACTGTAAGGAAAAGATGTGATCCTTAATCAGCATCATTCAATTTGCATGTGTGCACTGTGCGTGTGCACTCCAGAAGACAGTGCCCATTAGCATTTTTCAGAGCCATCTAACATAGAATCATAGAATCAACCAGGTTGGAAGAGATCTCCAAGATCATCCAGTCCAACCTAGCACCCAGCCCTAGCCAATCAACTAGACCATGGCACTAAGTGCCTCAGCCAGGCTTGTCTTGAACACCTCCAGGGACAGCGACTCCACCACCTCCCTGGGCAGCCCATTCCAATGCCAATCACTCTCTCTGGCAACAACTTCCTCCTAACATCCAGCCTAGACCTCCCCTGGCACAACTTGAGACTGTGTCCCCTTGTTCTGTTGCTGGTTGCCCGGCAGAAGAGACCAACCCCAAATGGCTACAGCCTCCCTTCAGGTAGTTGTAGACAGCAATGAAGTCTGCCCTGAGCCTCCTCTTCTCCAGGCTGCATACCCCCAGCTCCCTCAGCCTCTCCTCATAGGCCTTGTGTTACAGGCCTCTCACCAGCTTTGTTGCCCTTCTCTGGACAAGTTCCAGTATCTCAACATATATGCAGCAGACAGGTTCTGCAAAACACAGTGCCTAAATCTCCTCATGAACCAAATGACATCTGCGCAGTCACACCGGAATCTTAATCCTTTCCACATCTGCCCCCGCTCCTGTTGGTAGAAGGCACAGTTGTTCTGGTGCTTGACCCAGGACTTGAAAAGAAAAATCTGGATTCCTCCAAACACAAAATGACAGGACCACAGATAAATTGCATACCATATGTAAGAGGTGGAGAAATCAATAAAACACATTTTTCTGGGTTTTGTTTTCACTTGAGGTCAAGAAGTGGATTATGGAAGATACCATAAGTGTGCTTCTTGCCCATACGCATTGATATGTTTCAATTCTATGTCTAAAAAAAACTAGAGTGCTTAGTGTTCATTTTCTTCCTGTGTTATGTTTAGAAATTCTCCCTGTCGACTTAAAACAGTGCTCTCCTTACAGAAATAATCTCTATCACTCATAATACTTTTGGCCAGAATTTAGTCCTTCCACAAAGCTTTCCCATTTCTTTTCCATCTTGTTTCACTGCCCTCTTCTGTTACTCATCTGGTCATACTGCATCTCACCCAAAGCTTTTGCAAAAGCAAGGGGCTTGTGATGAACTCATTAAGTAGTGTTTCTGGAGTAAAGATGTGGGGAAGTCTCACCCCCACACATCCTCTCATCATTGCTGTACTTATCATCATCTTAAATTGGTTTGTCAGCCAGCCACTCACCTCAGTTGCTATTTCTTGCCACGCCAGCATCACACTCCCTCTAAGAAATCATAAATTACAGCATGCAGCAAGGTTCATATACCACTGAGCCAAAATAATCACTTGAAATTTTGTTACTGACATTTCCCTTACAGCCCCTTGCACAAATGTGTCTTTCTAATTCAAGTTTTCACATTTTCTTTCCGCCAGTTTTCATTCAAGTCTCGTACTTACATTAAATCTGAGCTGTTGAACAAACTCAGTCCACTGAGTTATTTCACAAATGATTAACACAGATTATTCCAGAAACCATCATCTCTTAATTCTTTACCTTCCAAAATGTATTCAAGTATTAGGTTTCTCTAAATTGCCCCCGTGTAAGAACTGAGGCGGCGGCATTCTTGTGGTGCTCTTTGAAGACTCCTTGTATTCAGCGCATGGGCAACTCAATGCAAGCCATACAGAAGAGATCACAAACACACAATCACAGAATCACAGAATCACTTCAATTGGAAAGCCCTTCAAGCTCATTGAGTCCAATCATTAGTTTCACACTGACAAGTCCTTCACTAAACCAAATCCCTCAGCACAACATTTAATCACTATGAAGCGCTATGGTTGGAAAGGACCACCAGGATCATCCAGTCCAACCTTCATCCCAGCATCCTTCATCACTAGACCATAGCCTGAAATGCCACATCCACTCTCCTTTTAAACACCTCCAGGGATGGTGACTCCACCACCTCCCTGGACAGCCTGTTCCAGTGCCTGACCATCCACTCAGTAAAGAACTTCCTCCCAACATCCAACCTAAACCTCATCTGATGCAACTTGAGCACATTTCCTCTTGTCCTAAAATTAGTAATTTGGCAGAAGAGACCAGCTCCAGCCTCACTACACAGCTGTGCACAGAGCAGCTTGAAAACTGGTCTTTACCACAGTAGGGAGCAGGCTTTTCTTTCTTTTGCTTGACCACTCTCTTGCCTTTTCTAATACACTTAGTCATCACCGTTCGAGAGTACCAGGCAAAGTGATTCAGCAATCTTCAGGCAAAACATAGCACAGATGTGTTCGGTCAGTCTGCTGGTAATTGATAATATATCAGCTGACAGCCTGCAGGGGAACTGGCTGCAGATGTCTCTCGTTGGGAGATGTGTGGCTGCGATGACCATTATGAGTGCATTAAGTTTAAAATTGTGTCTATTTGTAGAGAACTCTGACAAACTGATGGGCCATTAAATATCCTGAAATAAATATGCTAAGCATATTTCTGACAATCAGATTTTAGTACAAAAATCTGCAGTTGCTAGGGACTTTGTTTTTATATACTCATAGGAGGTAGAGATGGGAAGAAGCAGCATAAGCTTTATTTGATAGTATATGTTTTAATTGCTTACATAAACCTGGTAGGAAATATCTCTGTGCAGCAACCTAACACATACTCTCATCTTTCTGTTTGATTGCAGACTTCCAAATAACCACTGGCAGGACTAGCAGAAGACAACAAGCATCTGTGTCTCTGCTTCAGTTTCTATTGCTATGACAAGTATCTGTATGAAACCAGTTCTTTATGATACCATAACAGATCCAGTCAGTCTGATACAGTGAATCTTGAGAGGATTTAACTTTTTATTACATTGAATCAAAAAGAAAGAAGCAATCTGACTGAAGAGCTGACTCTTGAGCTAAAACATGTTTTATCCATTAATTTTTCAACATGCTTTCAAGACTGTACTGCATGAAGTTTATTTTAGCTATCAAAAAAACCTATTGAGATGTGTTACTCATTTTAAACAAATGTTCCTATTGTAGTGTCAGATTTACATGTTTTCCTGGCTCTGACTCAGATAGATTCTCCATGGGGATCAAAGTGATAAAGTTCATTCCATCAGGAAACTCACTTAGATCAACTTACAGTACTTCAGTGGAAGTGAGTTTCCTTTGCTGGAACAACTTCAAGTATATGCATATATTTTGATGTTCCTGGTTCCAGTCTTGTGAAGTTCTCAGCCCACTCTCCTTATGCAACCATGCAGTGTCACTATACTGTTCCCAGGATACCTGTCCCTGCTTCCACTGCCTGTGCATTTCCTCCTTGCCCTTTAGGTTAACCAGCAGGTCTTGAGTCAGCCATGTCAGTCTCCTCCCTTTCTTGCCTGATTTCTTACACCTTACATTTCTTTCAGCCACCTCTATATAAGTGAGCAAAACTGATGTGCCTATTGTTGTGGAGGGTCCATAGGCCCGAAAAATAGGCTCATTCTATGCCTCACTTTGCTTTGCATGCCCAGGCATGTTCCTCCCCAAACCAAGGGTAAAGAAGCCCAAAACGGGTAAACACATTAAAAGGCATAAAAGGTACAAAAGGCCAAGGCGCCATGGTGTCTGCCTGGCCCCGGCCCTGCTAAGGCCTGTGTAGTAAACAGGTGGCATAAGCCCACACTGAGCGTGTGGCCCAGCCTATGCTCTCTCCATTTATGGAGGTGTAAGGCATAGTGAATTCGCCTATTTTGGTGATGTTTGGCTGTCTGCCAAACCAATTGGTCAATAATGGCCAATTGGGCCAATTGATCTCGGCCCACAGTTTATAAATGAGAGCGCACACGTGTGCCAGTGCTTCTACCTACAGAGCTTCTATCCACAGAGCTTCTATCCACAGAGCTCGCTTCTCTCCTCTCTCACACTCACGCTGAGGCCCTGTCCTCATGATCGCTTATACTTAGACTTGGGCACAACTATTGTCTGTTACTTTGTGTCACCGGCCTATTTGCTCATGCTGATATGGAGATAGAATCTCCCAGCCAGCCAGCCGAGGTGAACTAATCAGGACATTCGATCCTGCACTGTCTATATATCTGAGGAGCACAGACTCCAGCTAGCCGTGTATGCCCATTGCTTCAGCCTGGTAAGAGCCAAAGCTGCCAAGCCACCAGGAGCAGACCAGAGGCGCGATCGACCTGACAGCCAGGGTGAGAACCGTGCTGCACAGCACCCATTCTCCAGCAACAGAGGTCCTGCCACCGGTCCCGCAGCAGTTCCCGGACCAAGCTTCCAGGAGGAACCAGGAGACAAGGCAGAAGGTATCCTCGCCAGGAGAAGGAGGTAGAGACTGTATTGATTTCCCCCAGATAGCTGGGAAGACTACATCCTTTCCCCCAGAAGCCGGGAGGATCACTAATATCCCCTAGAAACGGGAAGATTCCTATTTCCCCTCACACCGGGAAGATTTCCAGCCTCACAGGTCCACGGGCATAGTTCCCAGAGGTTTGGACCTTAGGTAAATAGGCAGTTGATATAACCCCGGAGGGTGATTGATAATTATTGATAACTAACCAGAATTGTTAGTAAATACTTTGAAGCCTCTGTAATATTTGTAATCTCTTGCCAAAGGGCAGAAGGTGTTTCAGCCCACTCCGTTGGGCAGGTGGTATATTGACCCCAAGCGGAACTGAGCCGCGGGGAAAACTCTCTCTGTTAATAGTCTGTTAATAGTTGAATGCCAGTCATTGTAATATAGTTCTTAGTAAGCCGTTTATTGTGATATTAGCCCATAAGGTCGACCCATAACCGTGAATGAACAATATTTAATACAGTGGTTGGGGGGTGTTGAGAGTTAAGAATATTGAGTTTAATAAACATATATTTTTATATAACTATCTCGCACCCATTGATTTCTTCCCTTCGCCACAAACGGGCGATAAGGGCAGAAATTCCCCTCCGTCACACCTACGTCCAGAGAAGGGCCACGAGGATGCTCAGAGGGCTGGAGCAGCTCTCCTATGAGGACAGACTGAAAGAATTGGGGCTGTTCAGTCTGGAGAAGAGGAGACTCTGAGGTAACCTTATTGTGGCCTTCCAGTATCTGAAGGGGGCCTACAAAAAAGCTGGGGAGGGACTTTTTAGGCTATCAGGTAGTGACAGGACTAGGGGGAATGGAGTGAAGCTGGAGATGGGTAGGTTCAGGCTGGATGTGAGGAGGAAGTTGTTCACCATGAGAGTGGTGAGAGCCTGGAATGGGTTGTCCAGGGAGGTGATTGAGGCCTCATCCCTGGAGGTGTTTAAGGCCAGGCTGGATGAGGCTCTGGCCAGAATGACCTAAGTTAGGGTGTCCCTGTCCCTGGCAGAGGGGTTGGAACTAGATGATCCTTGTGGTCCCTTCCAACCCTGATTCTATGATCTTCAATTTGCACAAACTTTCTGATCCCACACTGCATTATTTTGCTGGAAGTACTTCTCCCTGAGCTGACCCCTGCAGCACATGGTTACTAGTCAACTGTGTATTCAAATAGTTAAATATTCCCACCAACAGCTGCTCATCACAAACGTAGACTATAATACAGCTGTTTGAGGTATCCCCAGATTTGCTTTTTACTCCACATGGATTTTAATCTCTGGAGGGAAATTTTCTTTGCCATGCCCACCTGGATGGAGCCTCTTTTACAATTGCCAGTTAGAAAGTTCTTACATTCTGTCCCAAACCAGATCCTAGAACAAATGGAGGAGATGAAGCAACACAGACTTCTTCATGCCGTGATTACAGATAATGTCCATCTACTACTGTATTGCCCAGGCAAGTGCTGCCAGCCTGTGTGACGGAATTGTGCTGACCTGTGCAAAGATAAGTGAAATTCAGCAAAACAGATTATTGCAGAGCTAGAAGGTGATGGGCTGAAGGCACATCCATGGGTTTCCAAAGTGCTAACTCTGAATATTCGTAAATGATGCGTAGATAGTTTAGATCTAAGCCCAAGTGCTGCCTAAGTACCTACACAGTTTTGCTTACCAAGTGGCTCTTAAAAAAGACCAGTGGAGACTTGCAGAGTTATGCTAAATACAGACTAGCGTAGCTACATGATATCCTATTGCACTTTCCTCCCTGTCTTCTTCTAAACCTATTTCTGTGTCTAGCATTAGAAACAAGCTCCAGTGAGACTACCAGGCACAAACCCTTGGCATCCAGGTCTTAGCACTAAGTAGTTTTCGAAGACTTAAAGCCAGTCTCTCTGCTTCCTTGTCTTTCATACCCTGGGAAGAAGGATTCTCTTTGAAGATGAGGGCAAATACGACAATCTCAGGAGAACAGGTGATTTCATGAAATTCTGCCAGTGTTGAGATGGAATGTCAGTGGTGACCCTGCTGCTGAATCAGAATCTGAAATTTAGCCAGGGTTTAGGTTTTTAGCTTGAAACCCAAACTCTGATTTAAAGCTGATCTTGACCCACATCTGGTCAATACCTTCTGAGTTTACATGCTAAAGAAAAATTGAGATGGTTTTGCTTTTTTTTAAAGGTGATGTGCTCCTGTTTGAAAGATGAAGAAGAGAGTGTTTGCATTTTATTATTATAGTAACTTCTGTTTATATAGCATTTTTTATCCCCCCAAATCCTTAAGTGCTTTAGAAACCACACAAAAGGATCTCTTAATCCACCTTTGAAATACAACTCTTAATGCGATACCATATAGCAGCTTAGTAAAGGACGTATGCCAGAAGTCTTTAATGACCACAAACAGACAGGACCTTGGTTTTAAGTTTCACCCCAAACACAGTAGCACCATCAGCACAGCCTCTTAAACTCCAGACTGGGTTGGCAGTTCAATTCTATCTCCAAAGAGAGATTGCCGCCTATTAAATCATGGACATCACTTGTGGCAGGACCTACACATTCCTTAGAGCTCTTCTGTTCAAGCCCTTGTCAGCTAAAAATCCACTCCAACCAGTGAGAGTTGCTGGAGAGTGTAAGAAAGGGTGTGTGATGGTTTGGGTGTTACTCATCCCCCCCATTTAAGAAAATCACCCAGACTAGACTCAGCAGCTGGAAATTAAAGAATGAAGCTTTATATTCACAGCTTAGCACAATATACAAGCAGATATTTACACTACATACAGCTATAGACAGAAATATACAATACTGAGACATGACAGCCCTCCCAGAAAACACAGTCCCCAGGAGGGGCTCTCAGCCACCCTTCCACCTCCTTTCCACCCCTCTACCTTATCCCAGACTTTGCCTTATGTTCAAGGTGAGTTTGGAGAATTGGCCAGGGAGTTAGGAAGCAGATGGGTTAGTTACACAGACAGCAGGTTAGAGAGAGAGAAGTGTATGCAGCCAGAGCCCAAGAGCAGCTGCCTTATCTATGTTTATGTTCTTGTTTTTATACATCTCAGCAAGCCTATGAGTGAAGTAGAAATCACCATTGTTTCCTTTCCACAGCCTACAATCTAATTCCTCTCAGTAAAATATCCCAGCTAGGCTCAGGCTAGCACAGGGTGCTGAAGGGGAGAAGAGTATCAGAGAAAAAAAACCCTTGCCACCCAATCTACACTTTCTTCTTGCCAAAATACAATGTACCTGCCAGAAATACTTCCAGTTCTCTTTTTAAAAGCCACTTATAAAGACACTTGCTTAAGCCATAGTACAACTGAGGCATAGAAGTCTACCTATGAACACATAAAGCTTAATTAGTGAATTTGATTAATTCATGTATTGATCACCCCTCTGGTAATATAACACATGAACATTTCAAGCAGCACCTGAATTACCCCTCTCCTGAGTATACATTTCAAGCAGCACCTGACTTATCCCTCTCCTCAGAAATCCTAGACTCATCCAATCACATTGGTAATTCACAGGAGCTATCTATGTCTCACAGGGTACATCAGCAAAGGTAAGCTTCTGAATCAACCTCAATACTTTGATGACAAATTATCTAAAAGAGTCTTTTCACATTGTGATAAAACCCAGACTTAGGTCGTTAACTGTGCTAGTTCAAAGCTACCTAGAATGTTTTGATAAGAAGAATTAGATGATAGGCTGTGAAAAGGAAACAATGGTGATGTCTACTGCACTCATAGGCTTGCTGAGATGTATAAGAACAAGAACACAAACATAGATAAGAGAGTCACTTTCTGTCTGGGGCTGCATGAACTTCTCTCTAGCCTAACCTGCTGTCACATCTACTTTTTAAATCACAGCCTTTCAAAACCAGAGATGAAAAATAAATCCTTGCAATGTTTACATGGTTTATGTGTCTATAAGCCTGATTATGTAAGAGTAAAAAATGAAAAAAAGATAGATGCTCCTCATCATAGAGCAGATGAGGAGAGCTGGAAAACAAAGTATGTTTCAAATCACAAGGCTTGCAATTGTTAAAGTAAGGCTAAGTTTTTCAGCACTGGCTAGCAAGCTCATTTTTTGGTATGTTATTAGACATCTTTAATTTGGCACCAAATCGTAAATGCTGTTTGAATATTTTAGCTGGACAGTGAAATGAAAGGAAAGAAAGAAGGATTTTTGCATACTGTATCTATGGTGAGAAAGTGGAAAGAGGAAACAGACAAAACCAAACGTTACAATTCTCATTTTCCAAGTAGAAAGCTGTAAGAGTAACACAGCAACTGCCTACACGTGCATGAAACTGGAAAGCTATGACCACGGTATTAGGCTAAGGCAGCTGAAGAGTGCCAGGCAACAAGCAGGAGTAATACTGGGATGCAAGAGACAATTAATTTAGTCTCATTTAATTCTTTTCAACTTGATAATACACTTTTCCCATAAAGTAATTTATGAAGAGCTTAGCTCAGCCCAGAAAAATAAAGAATAGTGCACTAAAATAGAAGAAACAGCTTCAAGTCAGCTTTTTCCTTAGTAAACTATGCAAAACCTACACTGTACCATTAAGGTAGACAATCCAATTACTAAAATATGTAAAAGTGAAATAATAAACATGTAGTTTGATTAGACAAGGATATAAAACCTGTGGTAGTAAAGTCAACATTTGAATCAATCAAGTTTATGAAAATTAAACTAGCAGAGCTTGCATATATTACTCAAGCATGCAAACATTACTTTGGGAAAACCATGGAAGTTTTGTTTTCAACTAAAGTCATATCACATATAGGCCTGACCTCTATCGCCTCTTCAGTGATAAAAGAAGTCAGCTTAGTGACAAATGGCTTTTCAGTCATTTTGATTGCTATTTCCCATTAAAGAAAATTTCAGGACATTATATATATATATACATATATATATATATATATACAGTTTGAAGCTAGCTACAGTGTTTTAGTGAGAAGAATTAGATTACAGGCTGTGAAAAGGAAACAACGGTGATGTCTGCTTCACTCATAGGCTTGCTGGGATGCATAAGAACAAGAACATAAACATAGATAAGGCAGTTGTTTGCTCACTGTCTTTGAGGCATGCACTTTTCTCTAACCTAACCTGCCATCTGTGTGACTAATCCATCTGCTTCCTAACCCCCCTGGCCAACCCTTCAAACTCTTCTTGAAGCTTAAGGCGAAGCCTGGGGTAAGGTAGAGGGGCGGTAAGGTAGAGGGAAAAAAGGTGGAAGGGTGGTTGGGAGCCCCTCCTGAGGACTCTGGTTTCTGGGAGGGCTGTTGTGTTTCTGTATTACTTTTTACCTTGTGTATTTCTGTCTGCAGCTGTATAAATCTCTGATTGTATATTGTGCTAAGCTGTGAATATAAAGCTTCATTCTTTAATTTCCAGCTGCTAAGTCTAGTCTGGGTGACTTTCTTAAGTGTGGCCAGGGGGCAGGTAACACCCAAACCATCACTCTCTCTCTCTCTCTCTCTCTCTATATATATATATATATATGTTTGTGCTGCAATGTATTCAAATAATCATAATTTGACCCATGCAAACAATGACCAGCATGTTTTTTTCACACAGAAAAGTGCAAAAGAAGTCCTATCAAGCCAGACTGTCCAACTCATGCTGAACACAGAAATGTTTCTGATCTATGTTGCCTTAAGTTTCTGTAAGTGAAGCTATACAGGTTTCTGTCCTGGAGCTTTCTCAGTTACCAGAATTCCACCTCTGTTGGTAAAGGGAAAGCAAAATCAAAATGCCAGGTTAGTCTTTGTAAAAATGCACTCAGAGAAATATCTGTTTGAAATTCAAGCACACCAAAACAGATGGAGTGTGGATAATTTACCTCCATGTATTCATGTTTCCATTAGAAGATTGTTTCATATACACAAAAGCAAAGGGTCATATATTGTGTAAATGGCAGTAAGAAGAAAGGTAGTATCTGAGAACCCATCATGTGTAACAACACCTTGAGGGCCACTGCCAATTGCTAAAAGTAAAAAAGGTGGCTGCTGCCTAGGGATGCATATCTGCTCCATTTATGGCCCTTCTGTTTCCTTTATTATCCCAAATTGACACATTTTCCTTGATCTCTTTCTCTTGCCCCAGAGATCCATTCAAAGGTTATTTTCCCAAAGAGGAAGCAAGGCTTTAGGCAGAATTGTTATCCTGAGTTTAGCAATGGTTAAGGCTAATTCATCTCTTTACTTGGAGGGAAGATATCTGATCATCTGCTGACAGCCTTAGTCTTGGTTTTTCAACCCTTCCCTGTGGCCTTTGGCAAAAGATTTCTGTCTCCTGTCTTCATATCACTCAAGTCTTCTCTAAAACCTGACTAGAAATGTCCAGTTGTTTGACGGTTTAAAAATTAAAGGGAACATTCCTTCCTTCTTCCTTTCTTTCTTTCTTTCTTTCTTTCTTTCTTTCTTTCTTTCTTTCTTTCTTTCTTTCTTTCTTTCTTTCTTTCTTTCTTTCTTTCTTTCTTTCTTTCTTTCT
>WAAF01013197.1:60137-110494 GCA_013400475.1 Tricholaema leucomelas | reverse complement strand
CTCTCTTTCTTCTTTTCTTCTTTCTTTTTCTTTCTTTCCTCTTACTACCTGCTATTAGCCATACCCTCACGTTTCAGTGAATTTTCACTCAGCAGGAAAACTGCCTGCTGCAGTGCTTTGCTGCTTTCATACATCTCTAATTAGGTTCCTATCTGATTTAACAAGAAGTCAATCCTCTCCCCAGTCATCTTGAAAGCTTTACAAATCTCTGGGTTTTTTTTTTTTTTGAAGATCCTAGTGAAAAAAACAGCCTCCTACCTATCCCACAACTAATCTCTTCTATTTGCTTTGAAGGTGTTTCCTAATACCCTAACCTTGCCTCTAAATAAAATCAGAGCAATTAAACAGGAAAATATTGTAACATACATTCCCATACCCAAGGGAAGTCTGTCGGAGCATTAGGAATGGTTCCTTACTGAGACAAAGGCCTTTTATTGGCAACAATGGAGTTCTTTAAAGCAGGGACAACTCCACCATGCTTTGGCAACATCAAGGTATTATTTGAACCTCAGAGTCTCTAGGGTTTTTTTTTGATGCTTGGTTTTGTGTTTATTGGGTTTGGGGATATTTGTTTGTTTGTGGGGTTTTTTTAAGGGTTAATTTACTGTTATCCAGCAAACACAATTCTAGACTTGACAAAAGAGGGTCACCAGTGGAATTGGTTAACATTTTCCTTGTTCAGATGTTGATCACTTTGCTTTAGCAGGTATAGAAAGCAAATGGAAGAAGGAGTTGTTTAAGACCAGAGGAGTACAAGCATTGACTGTGTGTTTGAGTTCCCCTCCTGGGCTTTTAAAAGGAAATTCAACATTTCCAGAGTCTGAAGAGATTAGTTCTGTATATGCAACACAAGTGAGATTAAGAACAGTTTCCCTGATAGCAAAACCTGAAATAGTCACACTCAGGTTAACCCTCCCCACAACTTACATGACGGGTGCTAGATTGGACTGGATAATCTTGGAGGTCTCTTCCAACCTGGTTGATTCTATGATTCTATGACCACTTCTATGGCTTCTGTCCCCAGTGAAAGCCCATCTTAACTGAGCAGGTGCCTGTGAGACACACCTTTCTCTGCATCTCTCAGCTCAAATGCCAGGGACCTGGCAAGATTAACACATCCTTCATGGAGTCATGAAGGTTATGAAAGGTGCTGAGTGTCCTCCACTCACTGGATCAGGCCAGCAGAAAACTAGAAAAAAAGTGTACAAACCAGAGAGAGAGCAGGAGAACAGACTGGAGACATTTCATGAAGTGTTTTCCTTGTTGTCACACTCTTCACATCCATCACTTATCACTGTGTGGGAAAGAAGATGGAGCTATATGGTCAAGTGACCATATATATGCTGCTTTTCTGTTCTTACACAAGGCTATAGTTTAAAGAGGACTATTTCACAGGAATTGTTTCACTGCAATTACATGATGCAAACTTTGAATTTGTAAAGTCCTTCTCCAAGCAGTTCTACAAGAACTGTTGAGCCTGAAGATGTAGGAAGAACTGGAGACACAGCTGAGAACAGTTCTTGACATCAAGAAGACAGATCCAGAAACAAGATCTATTGCTGTGGTGCCAAAACCCATCATGAATGGGTATCTCATGTTCAGCTACCACTGGGCATTAGTACAACAAATCATCAGTACAAGAAGCTAAAAAACCCACCTCAAATCCTAAAGACAAATGTATTGAACAGTAACTACTGCATCAGTACAAGGCCAGAGTCTCTGTTTAATATTGAATGCAAAGATGAAGACAAAGATCCACAGATGCTGTTACACAGCTTGCAGTAAAGCTGATTGAAACTCAGTAGTGCGGTGACCGAGCTAGAACATGTTTGTTAAAAGTATTCCTAAGGATGAATTTGTCACTTTTCTGTGTGAACTCTTTGATGATTAATTACTGTCACTGTCAGCAAACAGCATTTTTAATTCCCTCAGTTGAATTTTTCAGTGTCAGACGCTTGAAGGGAAGTGAAGCTTGCATTTCTGCTGCACTAAAGAGCCAGCCAGCCCTGGGCATGTTCTCTATTGGTAACCAGGTCTGCTATTCATCTGTTCTTCAAAAAGCCAGTTGACTTTTGTTTCTTCAACATACATTTCTTATATGCTGAGGAAAGATGTTTCCTCAACATACATTTCTTCCTCTTCACATACATTTTTCACATACCAAGACCAAGGAGGATGCCACTGGCTTAACTAGAGCAGAGAGGCTTGGGGAGAGAGGTGTCTTTGGACAAGATATGGTACTGGTAGAAAGTAGGCAGAGGAAGTTATGTTCCAGTGACCTTTTCAAAGCTGCCCAAAGCATATCTTTGCCTGGAATAGTCTGTGTACATGATGAGTGCATTCCATGTTGAGTTTTAACCAGTATTGTGCCCTGTGCTGTTGGCCAAAACACTCCGGGAACTTTTCCCAGGATTACATCCAGCTTTCTAACGTGTGCATATCTTTAAATAGCTAAGTTAGCCACCTTATCCTGGAAGTAACACTGCGACATCTTCAGAGCTAAGGAGAATCATTAGGATATTGATGTGCAAATGAGCAGGCTGGCCAAATCTCAGGCTAACTCTGCTTTAAAAGCCACTTGGTAGAGAAATTGTCAGACACAGTCCCTTTGGAACTTCCTTTTGCATGTCAATACACAGCATGCTCCCTCCTTAAAGGCAGATCATCACTGAACAGGGATGAGGCTCTGGCCAGCCTGATCTAGGGTAGGGTGTTCCTGATCTAGGGTAGGGTGTCCCTGCCCATGGCAGGGGGGTTGGAACTGGACGACCCTTGTGGTCCTTTTCAACCCTGACTGATTATATGGTTCTACGGTTATTTTGAGGAGGGTCTTTATGAGAACAGAGATTTGATTTTTAGGTGGTATAAAGTCTGTGAGCAAAGACTCTGGAAAATTCCTGCATGTTAAAGATGCAGACTAACAGTGGAACAAAAATGAGAATTGTCATCTGGCACTGTTTTGAAAATGTACTGCAATAGGCTCACCCATGTGGAAGTCATTCTTTTGATCTGCCTCAGAAGAAATAAAGTATAAAACCAGCTCCTCAGCACACTTAAGGCTCAGGAACCCTGTGGAAAAAAACTCTGTAGACACATTTGCACATTACAGCAATACTGATGTCATATGTGACAGTGATGAGCTATGAAGCAGAGGGATACACCCATTTGTGATCCCACACAGAAAAACTCTACGAGTGAAAGAAAAATAAGCAGTCTATTAAAATAGATTGGATCTGTTAAAAACTCTGCATTCCACATTCAGCTGCTAACAGAAAACAGTGACACTCCTGCTGCTATGCTCTTACCTCCTGTTAGGCACATTGCATTATTTCCAAGTAGTGACAAACAAAATTGAACATTTCTCCACATGTCACATCTATCACTGGTTTTATTTTCTCATTTGATTCAGTGTATTAGGGTCTTGTTATTCATTCTGTTTTACCTGTCTGCTGAAGTAAATCATTCCTCATCTGGACAGAAACCAAATGTTATTTATAGAGTTGAGCAAATATTTCATAGCAAAGAGCGTATCCAGTCAATTCAGATTTTCATTTTGTTTATTATTTATTTATGATCAGCTTGCTATTTGTTATCTCAAATGGGAGACTGTAGTTCAGCCTAGATCAATAGAAGATTTAGGCTGTCAGAGGCACAATCATGGCACTTCATCAAATTACAGCAAACTAAATCATTGCCAGGTGAAGTCTAAGTATATTCTTCTGACCATTAGCAGAAACACTTTCAAATAGGACATCATCACTACATTCAGGGTGGCCTGGCCAAGTTTGCCTTTCACCTTGATTAAGCCTATCACAACTCACAGGGCCACACTACAAAGGGAAACATGAATTTGTAGCACAGTATCAGACATATCTCTTTCCCACACTAAAAAGTATTAACGTTTAAAGCCACTGCATGTTAGGAAGAATTTCTGACTTAGACCCCTAACTATTTTCACTTTGGCTCCTTTTACACAGGTGGTTTGGCCACCAGCATACACCTTTCACCTAGAGCCTGATTCAGGTTATTAAAGCATGAACAGAAGAAGAAAGTTTTCTTTTAGAAAGGACAGCTTAATGTTTCACTGAGGACTTGGGCATCTCTACAGTTGTGAAGTGGACGTTTTGTGGGCAGAATGTAACAGTGAAGCCACAGGTTTCTAACTTCACCACACGGTAGATGAGCATGAATCATAGAATCATAGAATCAACCAGGTTGGAAGAGACCTCCAAGATCATCCAGTCCAACCTAGCACCCAGCCCTGTCCAATCAACCAGACCATGGCACTAAGTGCCTTATCCAGGCTTTTCTTGAACACCTCCAGGGACAGTGACTCCACCACCTCCTTGGGCAGCCCATTCCAATGGCAAATGTGGTTTTCTTCTACTGACAAACCAATGTGAGTGACTGAGAGCTCTGATGTGTATGGTGAAAAAAAAAAAGAGAGGACTGAAAGAGAAATGCTTCCCAGTAAAACTGGAAAGGCAAGTAAGATGTTACAGACTCTTTTGGAAGAAGAACACTCTCTAAAGGCAGGAAGTCATATGGTGAGGAGAAAGATTTTTCCTAAAAGCTTTCCCTAAAATCTCTTGGCTAGCAAGGGGTGCCTGACTGGGAGAATGTTTTTCTAGAAGTGAGAGCCACCTGCTGAAGATGCTGTTTTGCTTTCCTCATGTAATTTCTGAACATGCAGCTCTCCTAGACAGGTGGACTGAAGAAAAATATCTAAGTAGAAAATGCCATCTGCAGACCAGTATGCTTGGGTATCTGTGGGAAATGCCTTGGTACAAGATGTGCAGAGAGAACCAGGGCTTAGTCACAGTTCCTCCCCAGAGAAGCTCTGCCCTCTGCAGTTATGCTGGTGTGCTTCTGTATGTGTTAAAAACCATGCTCGAGAGTCCAATAAAAGACCACTGAGATGATGAAGGGACTGGAGCACCTTTCCTGTGAGGAAAGGCTGAAATAGCTGATGTTGTTCAGCCTGGAGTGGGGGTCTTATAAATGTATATAAATACCTGAAGGAAAAGTGCAAAGAGAAGGGAGCTTCTGGCTCTTTCTCCACTGGTGCCCAGTGACAGGACCAGAGGCAACAGGCAAAAACTTCAACAAAGAAGGTTCTGTCTGAACATTAGGAACCACTGTTTTACTGATCACGGGCACAGGCTGGCCAGGGAGCAGAGTCTCAATCTATGCAGGTGTTCAAAAGCCATCTGGGCAACTGTCTTTAGGTGGATCTGACTGAACTAGGAGGTTGGATGAGATAACTTCCAGAGGTCCCTTCCAATCTCAACCATTCTGTGATTCTGTGATTTTTCTACACACTTGAGGCCACAGAGATGACAGACAGCTACTCAGTGTAGCAGTGACTGTAGACTTCACTACTGGATTGTCCTCGTTTACCTCTGCATCTATAAAGGTGTTAAATAGACCAGATTCCTAATTGTGATCCTGTAATTCCTGACTTCCAGCTATTTAATACTTAGCTACCTTTCATTAACAAATTGGTTGATCTTAACCTTCAAGTTCAATTTGCCCCACTGATCACTTTAGAGAGATCCTGGCATGCAGCAGTACAATTCAGAAGTGATTCAGAATTACACTTCGAATTAACTGCTTCTTGCAAAATGATTTGGTTTAATGATACACTCTGATTTCTATTAAAGAATCTGACACTTTTTGTAACTTGAAGAGCCACATTCTGATTTGAATTATGCTCCCCAAAAAGCAATATGGAAGAAAAAGTCCTGTCCTACTGAAATAAAAGTCAAAATTTCTATTGACTCCAAAAGCACTCAGATTTTTCACTTGCTTAAGGTAGAATCACGTCCAAATGGCATTCCTCAAGTGAAAGATGGGAAAAAAAAATGTGTGCATGCATCAAAAATATTCACTGTGGATCTTTTCTTTGTAGTGTCAGGTTTGCCATACAGAACTACATGCCTAAGGATATGACAAATTTTCCCAGAGGTTAGGGAAAGCCAAGAGGAAGCAGAATTACTTTCAGTATCATATGCTTTTTAGTGAATACTTCTATACAGTAAATTCCTCTATACAGTACAATTTGTTGGCCTTTATGGCATGCAGTAAATTAGTAAGACCTACACATTGATTTTTATTACTTTAGGTAGAAAGATCACAGCCCTCTTGATGTAAATGAGCGACTGTAAATTACTGTTAACAACTACATGAGAGAGAAGGAAATGGAAAAGTAACCTCCACATTGATGATTGTTTCCTATTCTTCCTTTGTGGGTTTTGGGAAGGGAAGCTTTCAAATAAAATAAATAAATAAAACAAAGGGGAGACTAATGGGTTAGAAATCTGTATCTCTACCAGGACTACTGAGGACTTTGTAGCTCACCATCAAAGGAATTCCTTACAACTAGCAGGACTGCCAGCCATTATGTTGTCACAGAATCACAGAATGTCAGGGGCTGGAAGGGAACTCGAAAGCTCATCCAGTCCAACCCCCCTGCCAGAGCAGGATCTCCTATACCAGATCACACAGGAACACATCCAGGTGGGGTTCAAATATCTCCAAGGAGGGAGACTCCACAACCCCCCCGGACAGCCTGTTTCAGTGTTCTGTCATCCTCACAGTGGAAAAAATCCCTTCCCATGTTTCCACCCATTGCCTCTTGTCTTGTCATCAGGCATCACCAAGCAGAGCCTGGCTCCAGCCTCCTGGCACTCACCCTGCACATCTTTATAACCATTGATGGGGTCACCTCTCAGTCTTCTCTAAGCTAAAGAGCCCCAGCTCCCTCAGGCTCTCCTCGTCAGAGAGATGTTCCAGTCCTCTAATTATCTTTGTGGCTCTGCGCTGGATTCTCTCAAGCAGTTCTATGTCCCTCTTGAACTGGGGGGCCCAGAACTGGACACAATACTCCAGATGTGGCCTCACAAGAACAGAGTCAAAATACATTTTTTTCATGAATGCAAATGTACCCTGAAATCTTCTAAAATCCAGGCTCATAAAAACAAAGCCCCTACAGAGAACAGTTCTTAAATGAAGTTCATCTATTTTTTTCCCACAATAATAACCTGCTTAGATCCTTAAGAAGGCAAAGCAAATGGAATGTTGCACCTTCAGTATTATTACAAAAGCAACTATTTAGGCCAGTATCAGTATGGTCCCTGGTGTGACCATTTAGATATGTAGAATATGGTAAGAGAGATGGCATTTCACCAAACAAAAGATATATTTCAGTGTGAAAAGCCACACAGGCAATTTTGAGAAGCCAGTGCCCATGCTGTGCTCTGTAACTGGAGCTTTCTGCAGACCAGCTGTAGTCTGGTCCTGGGTACAAAAGGTCCATGAGGAAGCCAGAGTGCCCAAGACAGTGCTGGAGCATCACTGCTTCATCCAAAAGAAAACCTGAGCGTGTACTCTGGGACCACTCTGCAATGTGAATCCAAGCATGGAAGTGGGCACTCAAAAATTGTGCTGTAAAGTAGGTTCCTGCTCTGGAGTGCATCACTGGTTTAGGTACAGCCTTCAAGACTGATACTAATGCCTCTGATTTTGAAGAAGTGTGAGGACACTTGATGCTAACTTAGTCAAAGAGACAGTTCAGGGAGTAGGAGCAAGGTACAAGAGAGGAAAATAAGAGTGAATGTAGTGACAAAGTTCAAACTTGTCTAGGACTTGAAGATGCTTCAAATTCGCTACACAGTGTGTAAAACCCCTGTGTGAGTACTAGTGGTTGCAAAGGGAGAAGAGAAAAAACAGTGTGGTTCAAATGGAGCAGGAGAGCCAAGGGAGAAAACACACACTAGTTTACAAGGAAAATGAAAGAAACACTGTAGCAGTGGCTAAGGCAGTCATATGCTGCTGCCTTTAGGGATGAGAATGATGTCTCCTTATGGATTGTATTTTGGGACACAGAAAGATACACTGTGAGGAGAAGACCACATGATAGCAAGTGAGAAATGCTTTTTAAAGACTATATGGAGGCAACAAGCAAAGGAGAACTAAGAGGGGGAGAACTGAGAGCCAGTAGCAAAAGAATCAACAAAAAAAGTCAGGTTAACAATAGGTTAAACTGAAGATGTGTCTTTGCACACCTTAGAAGTGACATGAAGCAGTGTGAACAAAAATCTAAAGTAGCTGGACCTAAAAAGTGGATGAAGAAGAAAGAGGTTCCAAAAAACTCAGGAAGATTCAAGTACTGCTTGGATGTGTAGGACAGTTGATGTGCGGGGTCTGAGCCCATTGCCACCCCAGGTTGGATTCTAGTGGTTGATGGATGTTGGGCTAGAAGAGATGGAGGCATAAACTGTAGAGTTCAGGAGTCAGGCACAGCAACAGAGGATGTCTTATCTTGGATCACAGCTTTATCCCACCAGGTTCCACTCTGCCCACAGCCATACTCCACACCCAGGGTACCAGAAATTCAAGCCCTGCAGTGCTTTGCCATACACATCCAACAGATGTGGTCTAAAGTGGCTAGAGACAAAATATTCTTCTGTTTGCTATTTATATCCTTAAGCAATAGATTTTATGATGGTTTCTTGGGTAGCTACGCATTTTACTGAGCCCTTTAAAATAATTCCAAGAATTTGACACACTGGCTTCCAAGAAGAGAGCAAAGAATTCCAAAAGGTGTTTTACATGCTGTGAAATTGCAGGTTCTTTCCTTTGTTCTAAATTTACTAGTAATTAATTTCCTCTAGCAATCCCATATTTGAATCTTGGTGCTATAAAACTGAGGGGCTGAACACAAACCTTCAAAGGCAGATGGCTGATGGGTGAACACAGACTGCCCTGTAATCATGCTATTTTATTTTTTAAGGAAGTGTTTGGGTAATGTTCTTATCATAGCCTAAGTGAAAAACTGGCATCTGGCTGATGAAATAAGTGAAAACCAAACAGGGATTTATTTAGCCTTTCCCTAAAAATGATATATATTTTCCTTAGTCCAGCCTTCTACTCTGTTTTCAAGCACAGAGACACTAACCTAAGTTTATTTTCCAAGCAAAAGGGGAGACAAAATGGAAAGAGTGTCAGCAGTGAAAAAAACCAACCTGATTCATAACATTTTTCACTGTTACTAAGGTAAGGCAGAAATATCAGATTAACTTTCCTGTGTATTCTATATATGTACACCTACAGTATGCTCTTATTTGTATACTTGTCACCCAAAGTTTGTGAGATCATTAATACAGAAATAATCTAGTTTATAATTTTTAGGACCATTCCAGCTGCAGCACTGGTAGTGCTCACACTGGTTTCAGCAATACTTTGTGGGTTTGTTTGTTTTTCTCCTTTTGACATTTTTTGTTTCCCCACTGAAAAAGTTGCTGTTTTGCTGCTTGCTTGGTTCAGAAGAAGAGTAAACCACTGGCCAGGCTGAAATCAGCTGAGAAGTTAATGCACTTTAAAATGCAAAAGGCACTGAAGTATTATAGCTATCCTATCCTCAAGGGTGAACCTCACCATCTGCTATGTTTGTGGCAGAGACTGGCCTCCCTTTGTATTAGACAAAAGTAACTGTGGGGATCTAAAGAAGTTTAAAGAAGGAAAAAACTAAGTGCCAGATTTGCAGGGCACACACAATTTCTGCACACAAACCAGCAAGCACCCACAAGGCATTTCATGTCATTCAAAGGTGATGAGTATTTTATGGCCCAGCAAAATACTCTTCAGCTCTGGGATCCTTTTCCTGCAGATATAAGCATTTACTTCCCAACCCTCTCACCATGTATGCTCTTTATCCAGCCAAAGATGAATGCCACCAAGGAGCAGAAAGAAGTAACTCTTCTCCAAATTTCCAAGTGTGAGCTACTTTTCTAATTCCCCCACTCCAGCAATAAAGAGGCTCAGCGATCATGCCAGACTACCAGTCACCAATGGCCTATTAATGTCTATGCAGAGGAGAGGTACCATTTCCACACCAGAATCCTGCCCTTTCTCACAAAGCACTTTTCTACTGAGATTTCTAACTAAAAGGAACCCAGTAGTTTCCCTGCAAGTAAATAGCTTGTTAAGGCTGGAAGTAGCTTTGTGTGCAAAGACTGTCCTATGCAAATCAGAGCTGATGAGCACTTAACTAATCTGTTTACAGACCAGAGCTGCTGGGCAGGCCTCAGCGATTTTCTATCAAAGCAAAGAACCATTCTTTATGGGCATCTGGTTGTCCCTGAATTGGTAGTTTAAGCGTATACCCTTGCTTCAAAGAAAGATCAAAGGATTTATTACTTCTAAATGAGTGCATTATTTCCACTTACTACTTGTTTGCAATGTGTTACTAACAGCACCACGGCAGGGTTACCTTAAGACTCGAGTTTCTCATAGATTCCTGAATGTGATTTTAGATGTTACACGTTCCCTATAACACACAGGCTGTTACATAGGTGAAGGAAGTGAAATAACTAGAAAATGGATTAGAAGAACCACTTATGGAAAGTGGACTCAGAAAAAAATAATCAAAAAAAATCAAAGCAGCTATACTATACTGAGGGGAAAAAAATATAAAAGGAGATGGTTTTCATTTTTACTGCAAATGTGAATAATGAGTCTGCTTCCAAATGGCAGCCACAGGTCAGCGGACAGAGCCAGTTTCGGCTCCTCTTCGTATGAAAAGAGACACACATAGCTCCTGCTCTCAGAAAAAGCTGAGATACCACAGTCATGAAGTAGCACAACGACTGGTTCAATGCACAAATTTCTATTACCCCATAAATGCCTGCCATCCTCATCCTTTTGGCTTACTGTTTATAGCTCCATTTACTTACTAAGTCTGGAAGAAACAAGGGAGACACATTCATTATGTGCTTTCTGGCACTACTGGGAGCACATGGAAAGCAAGTAAGACCTAACATCTTATTTGCAGGCACACTGAAGGCTCGGGCACAGCACTGGAAAAGGAATTTTTGGGAGGAAGCACAGAAGTAGACTCCAGGCAGTCAGGGCCAAGACAGACAAAGCTGCCAAAACTAGAGCCACAAGTGGCCCCAGGGAGACTTTGGAGGGGCTGGTGTGATGTTTATTGCTCAGACAGCAGCTCTGGGTGGTGCAATGCAGGACAGGAACAGCATTCTGCTGGATGTGACTTCAGTGGTGGTATCTAAAGAAGTCTGTGAACTCATTGTCTCCATCTTTATCATGGTGCCGGAGGAAGCAGATTGTAGTTCCCTTACCTGTTTTACAAGGAACCGTTTCCCCTGATAGACCTAGTAGGTTACACAGCACAAGATGCTGTCTACTTCTATTAAGCACAGATTCCATTTGTATCCACATAAGCTAACACAGTTATCTACTCAGAGGCAAGCAGAGGGAAGAAGTCATAGCAATAGGAGGTGAGGACAGGACCCTATGGCTTTCCACCTAGAGTAACATGTTGGCATCAAGCCCTGTGACCTGCTGATCTCCATTTGTCTAGCAGTGTTTTTCTCCCCTCCTGACAGGGACTATAGGCTATTTCTGTGCACAAACAGCAAATGTAGTTCTAATACAGTCATATGCAGAACAACAATGAACATACTGCAGTCTCTTGGTGCCAAGACTTAAACAGGTTCAAACAAGTTAGAGATTGTACGAGAACCTTTATGTAGAAAGGGAGAGAAATCTAAGTGTATCTTAAATCCATGTTTCTGAGGCTCTGGTTTCAATCACCAGTGAGTGACTGAAGCTAGTCTCTTGTGTGGATTGCAGGCTGACAACTGCCTAATACAACTACATAATATCAAGGGAACCTGTCCTAGGCATCATTCAAACAGGAAAATTATGTTGTAAACCAGGTAACAGCTAGAGCATCCAATGCATTAGCCTACTAAACCCTGGCACTGAAAGCTTCCAGGCTCTATAGACATGGAATAACATCACTTGCAAGCAAAACAAAGGCCGAGTATTGCTAGATAGTTTAGGTATTGGAAACAGCCTATCTACACAGCACTGCTGCCCCAATATTTACCCACATTATGGGTTGCTTATGGCTGGCTCAGGTGGGCCTGCAAGTAGTAATGATAGTTCAGTTAACACCATTAAACATGAAGAAAGCACTCAGAACAAAGTATGCAGGCCAGAGATTTTAAGAAATACTCCTTAAGTTACTTCCCCCATCACTTGCTTCCTTACAGCTGCTGGTGCTAGACACTGCTTACATAAATCCAAGCTAGCCTTGTCATGTCTCTCAAACTGGAAGAAACAAACAGCAGCAACACTTAATTCTGGCCAAATAAAATTTAGATCTAACCATGTTTGAAGGCTCTTGCTTTTGTTTTACTTGTCTGGTTCCTCCTCTGAATCTCAACAGGACAAAACACACCTAATTTCTTGCCTAAAAATTCTGTAAGGATTGGAACGTGCTGTAGCAATATTTGCATTTCTTCCAAAGGTAGCTGCATTTCATGAATGGAAAATGGCCAAATGTTTTTTTAGTTACTCTAGTTCACAAAGTCATAGAATCATGGAATCAACCAGGTTGGAAGAGACCTCCAAAACCATCCAGTCCAACCTAACATCCAGCCCTAGACAATCAATTAGACCATGGCACTAAGTGCCTCATCCAGGCTTTTCTTCAACACTCCCAGGGACGGTGACTCCACCACCTCCCCGGGCAGCCCATTCCAATGCCAATCACTCTCTCTGGGAAGAACTTCCTCTTAACATCCAGCCTGTATCTCCCCTAGCACAACTTGGGACTGTCTCCTCTTGTTCTGTTGCTGGTTACCTCGCAGAAGAGACCAACCCCCATCTGGCTACAGCCTCCCTTCAGGGGACAGCAATGAGGTCTGCCCTGAGCCTCCTCTTCTCCAGGCTAAACACCCCCAGCTCCCTCAGCCTCTCCTCAGAGAGTTTGTGTTCCAGGCCCTTCACCAGTTTTGTTGCCCTTCTCTGGACATGTTCCAGTATCTCAACATCTCTCTGGAACTGAGGATGTCAGGCAGTGATAGGACTAGGGGGAATGGAGCAAAACCAGAAGTGGATAGATTCAGATTGGATGTTAGGAAGAAGCTATTCACCATGAGGATGGTGAGACAGTGGAACAGGTTGCCCATGGAGGTGGTGGAAGCCTCAGTCCTGGAGGTCTTTAAGGCCAGGCTGGATGGGGCTCTGAGCAACGTGATCTAGTGTAAGGTGTCCTTGGCCATGGCAGGGGGTTGGAACTGGATGATCCTTGAAGTGTCTTCCAGCCCTGACAATTCTATGGTTTTCTCTAATCCTCTGCAGGACAAAGCTGTGATAGAAACTGACAATATCAACTTTAGCAGCTCCTTCCTTTCATAGTCACCTCCTCAATTTCTCATAATCCTGATGCCACACAATCCTTGCCACACTGATGGGCTTGACCTCCTCCAGAGCTGCAGCACGGCCATATCCACAGCGGAATCACACAGGCATGGAACGCAGATGGTGAAATCCTGGCAGCATTCTCCTTAATGGTGAATTTGCCATTGATTAAAGCAGAGCCAGAACATCACATATAATACTTTTACTTGGTCAGAAATTCTCCTCTTTCTCCTGAGGCTTGTAAGAGCCATAAATAAAGTTAAAGCAATATAGTACTCAGCAGTTTTAAGAGAAGGCATCGTCTGTTAAACGACCACCAAAAAATAGTTGCTTTAAGACTGGCCTTAGACTGCTTTAAGACTGAATCATAAATAAGGCTGCTTAGGATTTCTTATTTCAAAAAACCATTGCTACTTTTATTGGTTGTCAATGTTTTCCTGTTAGTCAATAAATGCATTTGATATAGGGAAGTTTCCCAAAGTAAGCATGATGGGAGGGCTAGCTTAACATTTAAACTAATTTAAAAAAGAAGTTACTTCAAGTTTCCCTTTGGGACATTTACAAAAGTAGCAGTTAATTTGTTGCAACTAATTGGTGTGTATGTAAGGGGAGGTAATTAGTGTAGAAATTCAACCAATTTTACAATCTTTTTGTTTGACTCAACAAATTTGTTTTCAACACCTGTTTCAGGCAATGACAATAGTTTTAGCACTTGCTTAATTTCCACAGAGCAGGAGCATATCCCAAGCAAAAGATACATTCTCTATATATGCACATGCAGGATAGCCATGGCTAGCATGAATACCACCACCAATATATGTACCTAGTTACACAGTATTCCTTTGCAAGACTGTGAATAAAAATGTGTATTCTAATAGAGAGGCTCAGGGGTGACCTCATTGCTGTCTACAACTACCCGAAGAGAGGCTGTAGCCAGGTGGGGTTGGGCTCTTCTTCCAGGCAACCAGCAACAGAACAAGGGGACACAGCTTCAAGTTGTGCTGGGGGAGGTCTAGGCTGGATGTTAGGAGGAGGTTCTTGCCAGAGAGAGTGATTGGCATTGGAATGGGCTGCCCAGGGAGGTGGTGGCGTTGCTGTCCCTGGAGGTGTCCAAGAAAAGCCTGGATGAGGCACTTAGTGTCATGGTCTGGTTGATTGGATAGGGCTGGACCGGACGATCTTGGTTGGCTAGGTCGGACTGGACGGATAGGCTGGATAGGTTGGTCTGGATGATCCTGGAGGTCTCTTCCAACCTGGTTGATTCTATGGTTCTATGAAACTATTACTGGCTTCAGATACTGGACATTATTAAAGGTTTCCAGGCACTTTCCATAGTAAGACTTATTTAAAAAGTTGTTTCTAACTCTGCCAAACTAACTGCTTGTTCTAAAACTTTACATGCTGGCTGTCTGCCCTAAAGCTGGGGTTTGGGGGTTATTCATTTGTTTGTTTTTAATTTCAGCCAAAATCCTCCCCCAAGAAAGAGACCACAGAACATTTTGATGGTTTGCCAAGACAGCATTATGGCAGCCCTTCCTCCAACTTGAGCAAACTTTTGCCGCAGTTGGAATTCAGAATTTGATCAGAGGTTGTGGGGGGGAGGAGAAAAGAAGTCCAGAAAGCTTAAACAACAAGACTACAAGATCCTGGGAGACTATGACAATAACAACAAAGTTTCTGCATGTTTAACAGAGACTTTATGATTTCAGAAGGTAAAAAGCTTCCAAGAATGTCTCACTGAACACTTTCCCTTCCCTCACAGCTCCAAACACCTATGCATGTATATTATGTCTTCAGAAAACAAATGATTATGCTTACTGCGAGCCCAGGGTTACAGGTAAAGCCAGGGTGGTGAGTAAACCCAGTGCTACCAGCAAACACATCCACAGCAAATGCTAAGCTACAGTCTGGGATGGACAACAAAAGGAATCACCTCTCAGCAGTCCTGCAAACGCCAGTCAGATCTCCAAGTCAAATACAGGGGAGGTAAACTTAACCGGGACCATCCTACAACTCCTCATCTCATCCATCAGAAAAATTTCAAACGAGCAAGGATGCTGCTGATCTCAAATTCATTATGAGACTAGATCCATCCCTTGCATTATGAGGCAGGAGTCCCTAGGAAAAAGGTTACAGTTTGTGATCTTTTTGTCAAAAGCTGAACCACACATCTGCAACTATGGCTCCATGTTTCCACATCTTCCAGCGAGCACTTGAGTGGCTGCCTTTGCAATTTCAACAGATCTTATTGTGGGTAGTTTTATGTCTAATCTCTGTAGAGACTGCAGTTTTATCAAAGCAGTACTGCTCCCAGTAACCCTACACTTACATATAACCCAGAGTATCCTAGAACCTCAAACAGTTTCCAAAGAAAACTGAAAAGATCAACCAGTACTGTTTAATGACACTTGTGTGATGTCCTAAAATACAATGTGTTAAAGCAGAACGCCTTAAGTTGTCAGATTATTCACAGACTGCAGCTAAATGAAGCACCCAATTTTGTTATCCAAACATATAAAAGGTTTTTTGTTATCCACCCATATAAAAGGTTTTGTCACACAACCAAAACAGGAATGCAAATGCATAGTTAAAAACACAGAAAGATCTAGGTTGGAAGGGACCTCAAGGATCATCCAGCTCCAACCCCCTGCCATAGGCAGGGACACCTCCCACTAGAGCAGGTTGCTCAAGGCCTCATCCAGCCTGGCTTTAAACGCCTCCAGGGAGGGAGCAGCCACAACCTCCCTGGGCAACCTGTGCCAGTGTCTCACCACCCTCACTGTAAAGAAACCTTTCCTAACATCTAGTTTGAATCTCCCCTCTGCCAGTTTAAACCCATTCCCCCTCATCCTGTCATTACTAGACCTTGTCAATAGTCCCTCCCCAGCGTTCCCGTAGGCCCCCTTCAGATACCGGAAGGCTGATCCAAGGTCTCCTCGAAGCCTTCTCTTCTCCAGGCTGAAGAGCCCCAACCCTTGTAGCCTGTCCTCATAGCAGAGCTGTTGCAGCCCTCTGAGCATCTTCGTGGCCCTTCTCTGGACTGGCTCCAACAGTTCCATGTCCCTCTGGTGTTGGAGGCTCCAGAACTGTACACAGTACTCCAGGTGGGGTCTGAGGAGAGCACAGTAAAGAGGCAGAATCACCTCCCTTGCCCTGCTGCCCACACTGCTCTTGATGTGGCCCAGCACACGCTTGCTGTCTGGGCTGCATGTGCACACTGCAGGCTCATGCTGAGCTTTTCATCAACCCAGATCCTCAGGTCCTTTTTCCCAGGGCTGCCCTCCAGCCACTGACCATTAAGCTCAGAGGCACTTAGTGCCATGGTCTAGTTGATTGGACAGGGCTGGGTGCTAGGTTGGACTGGATGATCTTGGAGGTCTCTTACAACCTGGCTGATTCTATGATTCAGAGCCTGCAAGAAAGGCTGGATGTGAGCAATTCCAGTGAGCTCAACATGAGTATAGTTGTAAAGCAGAGTGTGTACCTGTATGCTTGCAAGACCAAGGAGATGATGAATGGTTAAGTGAATAAATATGCAAATATATTACCACCTGCATTTCACAAATGCTCCTGAAGAGCTTGGTTTTGTAAGATAATCTGTAGAAAACCAAGCAAATTAAAAAGTAAAACCACTTAGTACAAATTTTTTATTAGCTGTGTGTACACAAGAGTGCAGCAAAACAAGAAGCAGAAAGTCAACCACCATGTATTTAGCAGTATAGATTTTTATTTCTTTTCAAAATAATGAGGATTCTTTATATTTAAAATACTTAAAAACAAATGTACAGTTTGTTAGAACTTCTAGTATGTGCTGCTCTTGAGTTCTGAAAATGTGTGACAGAATACAAGAAAATAGAAAATTGGGTTAGCAAAATACAGTAATCGAGCTTCACATGAGGGACACACATCTATGTCATTTGAACTAAGCCTACCAGGTAAACATGCTGTAACAGCTCTCCACTTTGGGACATGTGCCTATAAACTTAATCTGCAACCTGAATCCCAGGGAAATTTACTGCTGATCAACTCAAGGCTAGTAGGTCCAAGAAAAAAAAGAAAGCTAAAATCCACCTCAAGCTGCATTTCTTCATTGAACAAATCTTCCCTTTTCCCCTAAAGTATTAACTTTAAATTGTAATAGATCACTATATAGCATAAAATCACTATGCAACATTCTTTCCCTACTCAAATTTCACCTATGTTTGTAGCTGTAATGTAAGTCATTTTATATGCAAACATTAAAGTGTTTCATAAAAAAATATTTATTTATTGCATCTAGTGAAAAAAAAAACCAACAAACAAACAAACAACAAAACAAAACAAAATGAAAAACCAACAACCAACTTCAATGGTTTGTAAGGAAAAAAGAAAAGAAGAAATTACTGTTTGGCAAACTGCCTAACAACCTCTTCCTCTGGCTTGCTTTTTCAAGATTGATGGATAAAAACATAGAGCTTGGTGTGTTCTAGACAACCAAAGATGATTAGTCTGCACGGGATCAGGATGCACAGTATTTAATTTAACCCATATACTTCTCAAGCTATAAGGATGAAAAAAAAAAGTGTGGTTTGTTATTGTGTCCATTTTCAAAAGACAACTCACAAGGCTTCCTCTTCACGTAAAAACTGGAACACAGCTGAGAAGTCCTTCAGGGCATAGCCTTTTGCACACATCATCCTGTAGATCTGATGTGCCTGGGATCCCAAAGGAACCGGTGTCTTTGTGTTGGTGGCAGAAATCTGGGCCAAGCCAAGATCCTGTGGGAAAGGAGAAGAGGAGGAAAAGGATGGGGTGGAAGAATGAAAGAAAAAAAGTCAAGGGAGAAACCAGGATATAAATAGCCATGTACATATTATAGGTTATTTGGCTTCCACTTGGAAGAGAATTCTACTGCCAACAAATACAATACTCCAGCCTTACAACTGCAGTCCTGGAAGAAGGGAGGCTTGTTTAGTCTTTAAACCATACCTAAACACTATTCAAAAGAACAACCCTAACCTTTGCAAGGCAAGCAACCTCCTTCAGGACAGGACAGGAGGAATTTCAATATTCTAGATCACTATGTAACCTATCAGCAAGTCTCAGACTCTCCTTCCCCATTTTGTTATGCCATCTTGAAAAAACAGAACTTCCCTGGCTATTCCCTTATGCATCTCACACTGGTTCTAATGGCATCATCATCTTCTTTGGGCAAGAGGACATCTTGCTTCCTAAAATCAGATTAAAAAACAAGCAGGAGGGATTTCAATTACAACAACATTGAAGCCATTTAGCATACATACATTTACTGTAATGTGACCAGTTGATGGCAAAATGAGAGGCACAGGATGAATATGAATGGTGAATATGAATCATCTGCAGACTAACTGGAAGAATTCCTTAGGGGACTGTCTTGAAGCTGCTACAACTCAAAGGGATACAGAGAAGAATGACATTGAATTTTTAAACACTAAATTTGGGGAAAGAAAAGGAGGGGAGGTTGCAAAGAGGATGAATTTGAACCTGTCTTCCAAGAATCCTTGGTAAACTACAATCTGAAATAAGTAGGGTGGAATTGGAAGGCAAGAGACTAGCCACAGTCAGCTGCACACGATGCTGGACAGAAATGACAAGCTAGGCTGGAGGATGTCTTGACTCTTAAGCTCTACTTTGGAGAAGAGATCAATACACACCTCACTACAACCTAGAGAATTGCAGAGAGCAATCAGGTCTCCCATCAGCCTCTTTTCCTACAGACTAAACAATCTCAGAGCTCTCAGTCTCTCTTCATAGAGGAGATGCTCAAGTCTCTTCATCATCCTTGTGGCTCTCTGCTGGACTCTCTCCAACAAGTCCCTGTCTCTCTTGAATTGGGGAGCCCAAAACTGGACACAGTATTCCAGGTGTGATCTTACCAGGGCAGAGCAGAGGGCTAGAAGAACCTCCCCTAGACCTGCTGGATGCACTTTTGTTGATGCACCCCAGGATACCATTGAGTCTCTTGGCCACAAGGACACATTGCTGGCCCACGCGGAACTTGCTGTCCACCAGGTCTCTGAGGTCTTTCTCCGTGGAGAGGCTCCTCAGCAGGGCAACTCCTAACCTGTACTGGTGCCAGCTCTTATTCCTCCCCATATGAAGAACCCTGCACTTGTCTTTATGAACTTCATGAGGGTTGCCTTCACCCAGCTCTCCAGCCTGTCCAGATCTCATTGGGTGGCAGCACAGCCTAACAGGATGCTGGCCATCCCCTCCCAGTTTTGGATCATTAGCATTAGTTTGGATCATTGCAGAAGGTGCACTCATTCAAGCCATGAGCAGCCAGTTTGTCCAGGAGGATGTTGTAGGAAACACTGTCAAAGGCTTTACTAAAGTCCAGGTAGACAGCATCCATAGCCTTTCCCTCATCCATTAAGCAGGTGAATTGGTCATAGAAGATTAGATTGGTCAAGCAGAACCACCATTTCACAGGATCACAGGCTCACAGGATGTTAGGGGTTGGAAGGGACCCAAAGAGATCATCGAGTCCAACCCCCCTGCCAGAGCAGGACAACACTATCTAACACAGATCACAGAGGGACACATCCAGACAGGCCTTGAAAGGCTCCAGAGAAGGAGACCCCACGACCTCTCTGGGGAGCCTGTAAGGAATTTAAAGAAGCCGTTCCAGCTGAGCCTGACCCCCCAGCTGTCCTGTGCATGCTGTGTGAGCATTCGAGATGAATCACTTCATAACCTTCCCCAGCACCAGGGTAAGGCTGACAGACCTCTAATTCCCTTTGTAAGGTCTTGCTAACAAAAGTCTATTTTGCAGTCCACATTCCAAGGAAGCTGCAAAAGGACCTCTGAAGTGTTACTAGGAAGTGCCTGGACTTTGTGTTCATCCAGGACTGTGATGGTTTACTGACTTTGCAGGGCTTTTTTTTTTTTCTTTTCATAAATAAAAATATCCTTGATATAGAAGAACTGAGAGACTACAGGTACTGCTGAGAGCACCTTTGGCTTCTCAAGGATGACTTACAAGACAGGTCTTTACTTTCTGTGTGTCTGGATTTGAATTAGCACAAGGAAATTCAAGATCTTACTCTACTCCCTAAATGTCACTTTGATCTGTAAATCGGCTCTATAAAGGTCATTCTGATACAAATCAGAATTATAGTTACTCTTCCTATTACCCTCAAATGACTTCAGGATCTAGGAAAATGGGAAAATCAGATGTATCAGATGTCACAGGATACAAAATATTCTGCATCTGCATCAGTGCAGATCATTCCTTCTTGTCTAGCAATTCTGTTGGAAGACTGATGGCCTGACAAATCTAGGAACAGTTACTTAAACTTCACTTACAGTAAGATATTTAATGACATATTCCTAGGCTTTTCTAAACTCTCTTCATGAAATGTGTTGCCATATTATCCATTTTATTAAACAAAGCTTAAATCATATCCTGGAATAATAGCAGAATGGCAGAGCCACCTAACTCAAAGCTACTAAAGGTGCTTGGTTTTGGTGGCAGTGATTGTGACCTACTTCTCTTTGAAGGGACATTCTCTGTAATCTCTGTAAGTTCTGAATTGACTGCTAGCACAAATACAATTTCATAAAGCAGTCCTGGTTCCATTCATAATGAAGTGAGGATTTTTTTCACTGTGAGGGTGACAGAACACTTAAATAGGCTGCCTAGGGGAGTTGTGGAGCTTCCCTCTTTGGAGATATTGAAAACCCTCCTGGACATGTTCCTTTACGATCTGGTATAGAAGATTCTGTTCTGGCAGGGCAGTTGGACTGGATGAGCTTTCAAGGTCCCTTCTAGACTTTGACCTTCTGTGATTCTGCATGAAACTCTGGCTCTAAGGCAATTGAAACACCTGACTTCACAGCAATTAAATGGACAAGGACTCCTGACTCCAAAGTCAGGGAAGGTTGTTTTTTCTGTTTGTAAATTTAATTCCATAAGTTAGAGCTCTGGAGTTAAAAAACAAACAGACTTTTAAGTAAGTCTTAGCTTTAGCTTCAAATTGCAAAGTATTTTGCACTTTCTCTCTTGATGCTGGAGATTCCTTGGGTGAAATAGTACAAAACAGTTCTGAAAGAAATTTGTCCTTTGTTGACCTTTTTGGAAAAGCAAAAATCAGAGCATGGTTTATGGCTCCTCTCATATTCTCTGGAACTGGTTTATGGTCTCTCTCATGTTCTCTGGAACTGACAACACCTTCCAGATGCCTCAACTGTACCAACTGTTCTAGTCACTTTTTCTCAATGTGGAATAGGGAAACAGACTCTCCTTCAGAAGCTCTTTCCAGTGCTCACACTGGAAATACCTGGATCCTTAGCTATATTTTGCAGTTGATGTAAATTAAACTGCCATTCAGAATAAAGCTCAGAGGCTGTCTCGATGTGAGTCAAGAATAGTATGAAATAAATTTAGTTCTTCTCAGGACTCAAAGGTGACATTTAATTAGCAACTGTGCTGTGAACGAAAGATGGAACTTCTGGTCTGCAATGCCTTGGATACAAATGTGGGAGAAAGGAAGTAAACTAGACTTTAGAAGTGCAAAATCTTTTGAACAGACTCGACACTAAGTTGGCCAAATTCAGATTTCAAGACTGGAGGCCTTTTCAGAGGTGTCTGACCAACTTTTCTGTCCCAAACACTTAAAATAAGGAACCTTTGGCTTTGTTTGAGAGATACAATGTTGACAATATATTTTAAAGACATTCTTGGACTTCTACTGGATCTATGAGCAGTAACTTGACTTTAGTAACTGTGTTTAGTGACTGTGTTACTGAATCACTCTTTAGTACTTTAATTGCAGAGCATTTTTCTCTTAACCTCAGGGTTGTATCCACTTTCTTCTTTTAACATAGCTTTTATTTTTTTTCTTATGTGCAAAAGCATGCTCTGTGTTTCACAGAATTGTCAGGGTTGGAAGAGACCTCAATGGTCATCTAGTTCCAAACCCTTTGCTATGGGCAGGGACACTTTCCACTAGATCACACTGCCCAGAGCCAGATCCAGCCTAGCCTGTAAAAAAACATCCAGAGTTTCCAGAAAACAAGTCCTTGAGTGGAACAATTCACAAACTGCATGCATGATATGTCACATACCAGGACGAAATAGATAGCACCAAAAGTGTTTCCACAAACTAAGGAGCAGTGTCTTAAAAAAGGTGACCACTGCACCAAGTGCTGCACCCTGAACATGGATCCACTGTCTTGGAGCCTTACTCATTCAAGTAATCTTCCATCTATACAGACTAACACAGTGCTGTTCAAGGGGCATGAGAGGAATTTAGTGTTTTCCTTACAACCTAAAGAAGGTACTTTTCAGGACTGACAGGAGAGGAATAGTCAGAAAATGTGTAGAGTAATTGCAAACCTCTCTGAGAAACTCTTCTCCTAGTTATCACTGATGCATTATAATGAAAAGCTGGCAGATTAAACAGGCACAGGCCAAGCTGCTAACCCTCCAATGAAAGAATGACCTTTCAAGGCAGCTTCCAGAGGAGATGCAGGCCTCTCTTAGAAGCAGTCCAAAAGAAAAAACCCAAACCTTTAGAAAGACATTCAAAAGGGAGGAAGTGTGTGTCCCCATCACATTTGTATGGCGAGGTTATTCAGGACAAGAACAGCGAATTAAGAGCACAGAGACTGCAGTGTAAAACAGGGCACAAGAGGCAGAAGAGATTCTAAAAACAGCACACAAGACAGAAACAAGAGCTCTGACACAGAGCCAAGAGCAGGTTGCTTATCTCTAATCAAAAGCCCTAGCAAACTCCAAACAAGAACCTATCAGATTTTATAAATCAATAATTTAAATAACACTTTATTGTCCTCTATGTGCAATGACACAAACACGACAGAAAAACTGCAGCTTTCCAATATTCTAACACAACCTTCAGAGCAACTAAAGCTTCTGGTTGTTGGTCCATAAATGGAAAATGGAGCAGTCCAGTCATTGCAGGGTTTTGCATACTGCAGCATTACAAAGTCTTTTGGTGCTCCTGCATGCAAAACACTCTACATCCACTCTGGACACAATCTGGCCAATTCCACTGAAGGCACAAATGCACCAACTGACATTAATCAACTGCAAAATGACAGGAACAGTACCAATAGGCAAAGACTACATACAGGAACTCTAGCACCACGAAGACTTGCGTGGCAATATTGGAGTTTGATCACCAGCTCTGAGAATGTCATTTGGGTTTTAAATGCTTAACTGCCACTGTAGGTGGAAGAGCTGAAAGTAGCCAGAACACCTCACCAGTTGTACAGGGTTAACCCTCCAGGGGGAGTGACATTGAACCTGACCCTAGGAGGTCTTGACCCCTCCTCAGGGGTGGGTCTGAACACCACCAGGTGATTCATGGTTAGCCCCCCTTCCTGTTTAAAGGTCTATAAAAGCAGGGGGACATCCTATTCCCTCCCTCTCTCTCTGTGCTCCCTGCCTCCCTGCTTACCAGCATCACCATCCTGTTCCTGGTTCTCTTTTGTTTTACCACGTGGCCATCACCCACGAGGCAGACAAAGCCATCACCATCAGAAACCTGGTTGTATTTACACATTTTGTATTTGCTTTTTCCTTCCCTATACCTTTGTAACTTCCCCATCTCAGATACCTTTTTCATTTATTGTTAAATTTTTCTTTTAACTTCCAAATCAGAGTGAGATTATTTATTTGGCTGTGCTTACCTTTTCCTCTCTCTACATCTAGTTCCTTTCTTTTGGGAAAGAAGGGGGAGGAGGGAAGGGCACTCTAAAAAGTTGTTATTGGTTCTATCAAATATATTTGAGTCTCTGGGAATTTAAATTAGAACCCAGACACCAGTAGGGAGCACTCACAAATCAGTGTGCCTAAAATCTGTCCTGTATGAACTCAAAAGTCTCCCACAGGACAGCACCCAGTTTGAAATCATTTTCTGCACTTACATACTTAGATGAGAGATCTCTTCCAGGGCTGGTTTTGTAATTTACCTTTGGCAATCAATGTGTTAAATGCATAAGTAGTTCAAGAGCACATCAGTAGTACAAGAGTACATCAGTAGTTCAAGAGTCAGAGTTCTGTAGCTCCTTCCTCTAACCGTGTCTCCCTCATCAGTGGGATGCAGGGCCCTGATCTGCTTGCCTACTTTCTCTGGCCTCTAAAAGCTTTGCTTTCCTGACCACAGATTGACTCAGGACACAGTTCTTCCACAAACAGCCAAAAGTATGGCAGTAGGTGCATGCTTCTGGAATGGGGTAGCTTTAAGCTACAATTTCCTCATGCTGAGAAGGATTTAAACCTCAGATCTTCCACTTCATGAACAAGTGATTTAGATTATTAGGTTATTATTCATAAGAAGCACTACTTTTACCACCAACAAAGACAATTCAGGAGAGCTCACTGCATGGTGCAGAGATCTGCAGAAAAATCAGGCTGTAGGGGTGTGTGGGTTGAAATCTGTCTGCTTTCTCCGTTCTGAATGGCCTCAGGCAGAAAGATAAGCATGTAGGGAGTTGGCTCTAGCAAAGACGCTAGAGGGCATGTCCAGTAGCACAGTTTAAGGTATCTGGAAGAGATTGGGCCCAAAATCTTAGATGCTTATGCCACTTGCACATAATTAGGTCATCTGGATTTCCCCAAAGTGCTCTCTTGAGCTTAGACCCTTAAATTCTACAGCAATCATGCAAGAGTCTGGAGGCTACGGAAAAGGCCCCCTGCACAACTCATTAATTCAGAGCTATAGCAAGAGGTTGAGTTCCCCTCTGTTCAGGCACCCTTATTTCCCTGCAATCATAAATTTTCACTGAGAGGAGCAGTTGCTAGAAGCCCGGGGAGAAGAAACTGTACATCCTTTACATGCAAATGTTAAGTACCTTAGCCATAAGTGTTGTTCCAAAGCCACCTTGATAATTATTAGCAGATGGTACTCCTTCCATCACTCCAGGAACAGGGTTGTACGTGTCGCTTGACCAACAGCGACCTGAGCTCATATTTAGGATTTTGGCCAGCAGCTTTGGGTCAAGGCCTAATCTGTCAAAGGTCAAAGAAGAGAAGTGTTAATGTCAAAACGCACAAGACATGGGTGACTTGTTTTATATCTTAGGGCCCTACCATCATTTCTCTCCCTTTATTATAAGTCATGAAAAATGACAGAGTATTGATATTGGGGGTAGGGATGCTGTATCTTAAATTAAAGAGCATCAATCCCCCATTTAAGCAGCAGGTTTTCAAAGTTGGTTTTTTTTTTCCTTCTGCACTGAGCACTCCTCTTCACCTTGCAATTTGAAAGAGCAAGCAAAATAAAGTTCCTCTGAGAACAGTAGTTCCCTTCTGTTTCAATTACTGAAGATCCATTCTCTGTTCTTTTACTTACTGGGTCAGATACTTGTTCTTCAAATCAAAGTTATATTCTCTGAAGTTGAACAAAGCAAAAACATCCACAAGCAAGCGTGGCAATGTGGAAGTACTTCTGTGATGTGTTTGTATGTGAATGCTGATGCGTTTCTGACGCAAGCAAGACAATGGAAATGATCCTGCTCTGATAACATGAACAAAAATGCTACACTTCTCAAAAAAATAACACTACTGTATACATCTGTAGGTTCTTTGCTTTGCTGTTATTAGATTTTCATTACACACTCCTGCTTATGAGGCAAGTCTGCCTCTCACTGTGAGATATGTTGTCTATTTGCAAACATATAGTCCTGGGTCAGCTGTTGATAAGGTTACTGATCCTGATAAAATCATGTGTGTCCAAGTAGAATTGTCATTTGTTCTGCTATGGAGCTGATGGCACAGACTGCTGCTCAATGTAGACCCTGAAGTTCTTCAATATGATAGCAAATGAAAGCCAGGCTGGATGAGGCCTTGAGCAGCCTGCTCTAGTGGGAGGTGTCCCTGCCTATGGCAGGGGGTTGGAGCTGGATGATCCTTGAGGTCCCTTCCAACCTAAACCATTCTATGATTCTATGAATCCTCTATTTAATTCACAACGATGTTCATATTAAGTTGCAGGTGTAATTTTACACCAGTTGCACTTATACCAACGATGAGAAGCAGCAGTTTATCTGTCCCTGTGCAAATATTCAGTTACATTCATGACAAAAAAAGCAAGCAAAGGAATTATCTGCAGTAATGATCCAAGAGGAGAAAAGGACATTTTAGAAGAGATACATTACAACCTTCTATAAAAGTTTTTCACAGAACTCAATATTCTTTATATTAGCACTTACACCACAGACTTTTTGCAGCTGTCCATAGCTGTGGTGACCCTAATATCACTTCCAGGCACTCAAGGTTTTAATTTGTAGATGACAAAATGGAAAAGTTGCTAAAACTTATGCTTATTTATTCCAGTAGGTATTTCAGATTTAAAAAACTGTATTTCTCATTCCCATAACATGTATCTCCTGTAATTCTGCCCTCCTAATGCAAAGCAAGATCACCTTCTGTATCACAAAGGTAGAGTTTTTTGGCATCGCTGCTGTGAACTTTTATCAAGGAATTCTTACAACAGCCCCTAGAATTCAGTGGAAAGTCTCATGCTGGCCTGAATGGGATCAAGCTTTACACCTCTCATGATTTTTTTGACTCAAATGAATTTTTTCAATGGCCATTTACTTGGGAAAAAAAAAAAATCCAACACCAATATGTTTTCACAGTATTTCAACTATGGCATAGTGCATCAAAGTCTTCATCAAAAGGCACTCTGAATAATTGTTTTAATTGTTGTCACCCTAAAAAAACTTGCATTAGGAACAGGCATTGCCTGAGCTTTTGAATACAGGGGTTGCTGTTTTGGCTGAAAGAAATCTCTTGGCTTGTTTATTTCCTTATCATTGTTACCTCCAGGTCACTATTTTTAGCATTGTGGTGCCTGCTTCTGCTATATCCAGTTGCATGCAGAGGCCCATAATTACAGCTGCAAGTGTACTGCAAGACAGAGAGCTTATTATTTCAAAGTGCATTATAACCCTCTCAAAGAATGCTCTTCTCTGTGTTCTAACTACCTCTTTGTGAAAGCCTATTTTAAAAGATACATTACACAGATGTGTAAAATATTGTCTGCACTACAGCTGGCATATTTTTTGCTCTAGGCAAAGGGAAAGGAAGATAGTGCCAGTTTAAATCCCAGATTCTTCAGAATTCATTCATTGCTCTTAAACACCATGCAGGTTCTCTTCAGGAAACCTGAACCTATTTTTTTTTTCCCCTCTCCTTTGCAGCAAGTGTATCATTAATAAGAGCAAGTTAGAAGTGCTTTGCATTTCATCTTTCTAAGGATTCACCCACTGGTGCATATATAACTGACAGTTAAAATTAGACATATATTAAAATCAGTTACTGAAGAAGTCCTCTGTCTTCCACTGTGTCCAAAGCTTGTAATGGTCTGAAACCAGCTAGAATATACAGTAATTGTCATTCAGTGAGAGTCTATCCTAGAAAGTCATGCTTCAGTGGAGAAGACTGAGTTTCCATTTGAAATCAACAAATTAATCCAAGACAGGTATCTGAAAGGGCAAGTTTAATAGGAAGCAGCTACTGGGCTCTCAACCATGATAAAATGTTATTGCTGTTTCCCTGTAAATTGGCTGGGAACATATGATACTCTCTGCATAAGAGCTCCATTGCTGTTCAGGAGATATACTGCTCAAGCTATCAAAATGATGACAGTCTGCCAGTCCCCATAACAACTTGCCATTGGATGTGGCAAGAGCTTGTGCATGCACGTGTGAATTTACAATTACCAAAATGTTCTTCTCCCTCATAAGCAGAAAAGAAGCCCATGTATTAAATGTACTTATAATAGAGCAAAAACAATTGCTTCCTTCAAATCAATGCTTCTTCAATAACAGTCCTAATGAACTGAACAGCAGAAACTCAGCAATGGACCCACATACAGTGGGGGAAAAAAAAAACACAACAACAATTAAATGGTCTTGGCCACTGCTCAAAACTCAACTTTTGCTGAGTTCTTCATAAAACCACCTACTGAAATTCTCCCACACTCCACCAAAAGTTCAGAACAGGAAAACTGGGATCTCAAAAAATGTTAAACAGCTGAAGTCACTGAACTGTTGAGAGTTGTCCATCTCAAGGTGCTTCAGGCAAATCCCATATGAAGTTGCAAATATTAATGTAGAATCTTAGGACCCTTCTACCCCGGCTAAAAACGACTTTGCCAAAGGTGTTTTAAACAAGGAAAGTGCTTTGAAAAGTCATTACTAACCTTCACAAGACTTAGCTACAGCCCTGTGCTGAAGGCAGCAGAGCCACTGTGCTCTTGGAGGGAATTATTTTTCAAGGCATTCTTCCTAGAATTTGCAGTGTGAGTCAGCCCAGAGCTAACCATCCCTCAGCCTGCAGCATATGCTCCTCTCTATACTACTGATTCCCATTGCCACTCCTGTCTTCCATCTACAGCCCAGGGGTGCACACAGAAATCAGATCTAGAGACTGAAACTACCTTTGGACTCAGCATCAGAGGGCAAAATTCTTCTACATTTTTTTCATTTTATGCATCAAAAAACCCCTCCAAGCAGACATAAATTAATATACAGTAAAATCATTTCGGAAAGAGCTGTATTGGCAGTTTCTGGGATAAATCTGAGTGCTGCTGCAGTTCCTCCTCACAGATATGAATTCCTCTGCTGTTGGAAGTCTAAAAGTGGTTTTGCAGTCAGGTTATTACCATAGAGCTCTAACAGCTCTCCTAGTCCCCTATTTTCCAACTATATTAAGCAATCTTGATGCTCTGTCTTCCCTGAATCTGTGGCAGACAGTTTCTGAAGAGACTGCAAACTGCCTGACAGGCAGCAACTTCCATCTGACCTAAATACAAACCAGGTATCAGCAATATTTCATTTTCAAGCTTTATTTTGCTAGTACTAGACATTCTTTTACTGAGCCCTGAGTTCCAATGAAACAAAGTTACTGACACTCAGATGATCAGCAAAAAGAAAAACCGTTTCTGGCTGTGGGGTGTATCATGTCATGTTTTTATTACCTACTGGTGAAGCTCACATGTAGCCTGCATGTTGGTTTGACACATTAATTCACCACAATATTTAGCAATATGCACATTATCCACTAAACTGCATAGCAAAATCTGCACAAGGCTTTTCACCCTGGCAAGCTGCACTATCACACTAGGAAAAAAAAACAAAAGACAATATAAATGACAATGTGAATTCACCTCCAGAATGCCTGCCACACCTTCCTATTTTCATCACAGAATCATCACAGAATCAACCAGGTTGGAAGAGACCTCCAAGATCATCCAGCCCAACCTAGCACCCAGCCCTGTCCAATCAACTAGACTATGGCTGTTAACAAATGAACAAAAATCCACTGTCAACCTGTTTCAGTAGAAACATACACAAAGCATCAGGAAATTAAGGGGAAAAACCAGTGACACAGTACAAAACAAGCATTTCAGTGGTGAGAACTCAGGATAGATTTTGAAATAAAAAACTACTTAGAGAATTTAAACCAAATCACTTCCAACAAAAAGAGATTAATAAATGAAGATTATCACTAAAGGGTGGTTGAGAGCCCCTCCTGGGGACTCAGGTTTCTGGGAGGGCTGTTGTGTTTCTGTATTACTTTCTAACTTGTATAGTTCTATCTATAGCCCTATATAGTGTAAATACTTTTTTAACTTGTATATTTGTACCTATAGCCCTATATAGTGTAAATATCTGCTTGTATATTGTGCTAAGCTCTAAGTATAAAGCTTCATTCAATTTCCAACAGCTGAGTCTAGTCTGGGTGATTTTCTTAAGTGTGGGGAGGCAGCTAACACCCAAACCATCACATCCTTATTTTGGAGAGCAAACAACTGCCTTATCTATGTTTATGTTCTTGTTCTTATACATCTCAGCAAGCCTATGAGTGAAGTAGACATCACCATTGTTTCCTTTTCACAGCCTGTAATCTAATTCGTCTCACCAAAATACCCCAGCTAGGCTCAAACTAGCACAGAAGATTATCAGTAAATAAAGGTGATGTTAGAGTAGAGCAGAAAAGCAATATAAGGAGAGTACATAAATTCAGAAAATATATGGCAATATTGTCTGTTTTTCTGGGAGGAATTGTGGAGTTTTTGCTCATTAATGTCAGTTTTCCCTCCTCTTTACTAGACTTTATGCTATTTACATTGAGGCTTAAAAAATTCTATTAAGAACCCCAAACAATAGCAGATATACAATAAAGAAATTAAGAGAACATTTTCTGCTTCAGAAAATGAAAATTTAGGCTGCATGGTTTATGAAAACATTAGAAACTAAGTGGTTTATTAAAAGAATTAATATCACAATGTTTTGAAGACTTAAGCTCAGAGTATATAGTGGTTTCTGGAAGGTGCTGTAGTGTGACTTTCTAGTTTCATCTAGTTCAGTCAGAAATGCTTTGAATAATTAACTATCCAAAGTCCCCAAACCTTAAGATTTAAATGATGTAGGAGATACATACAATGCATGACATGAAGATATTTTATATTCTAGCTACAAGTTAAGAACATGTCTAAGCTCCACAATTCCTATTATGATTTTTTTAGATTTCTAGTGTTCTTTACCACTATTAGGTCAGAGTCAGACTTTCTTCAACAGATATATATCAATCTAATAAATGAAACTCATCTTTCTTCTCTTTCCAGAGTAGGCAGCCATGATATCCTTTGCAGACTTGGAAAAAAAAAATCTAACAAATCTATTAATATAGCACAACTTCTAAACTGGAGTTAGAATCATTTACTCTTGTATATTAGAAACCTGTACATATCAAAAGTGGAAAGCTCTTAGTCTAGTTATAAGTAGAACTCATCTTCTCCAGGATTTAAATCACAGCACATTAAAATCAATGCAAGGGCTCTAAATTACTTCACAAAGCTTTAAATTACTGCCTCTGTCTTAAACCTCCCTCATGCAGTTTTGAACTAAATGAGATTTTCCTCTTTGTCTAAGTCAGGTTACAATCAGCAGGTTTCTTTTACCACAAGTGCAGTTCCTTTTTGATTACCATGATTGTAGGGCAGGAAGGTTTGTATACTGCCACTTTCACACTGAATTTTCACTTACAAATGCTGAATACAGATCCAGCCAATATTTAACCTGAACAATAAAAAGCTAAAATGGAAAGTGAAAATTCTGAACACCTTAAAGCTACAGTGACTGCAGACATGCACAGGGTTTACATGCCCAGAGTGTCTGTCTTCCAAACCTCTTGCTTTTATTTTATCTTCAATTATGATTCTAACTAAATTCCTAGAAATGTAGATAAAAAGATAATGAAAAATCAGCTGCATACCCTGTATTAAGTGACCCACGACTTAAAACAGAACCTGATGAAAGCTTTACACCACACTAGATTACAATAGTTACAAACAATGTTACTGTTTTTATTATGGCCTGATGCAGACATGCTTCAGTATCTTACAGACTCTCAATTTTAAAATGTAAATGGTACGGGATATTGATAAACCAATTAGCACTGATGCAAAGCAAATTCCTCTTTTATCTCAATTACAACATGACAACTTAATAGGTCAAGATAGTCTAACATCTGAGACAAGGGCAATTCAATAAAACAACTGCATCTTGATATGGTAATTAAGAGGAAATGTGAATCCATTACATTGCCTCATATATGTGCACATATGTAGGCGGTCTTTTTTATTTATTTAGGCATTTGATGCCCTCTTGCTGTTTTTATAGTGTATCAAATCCACATGAACACATGGTCTAAAGCCCAGCTGATAAGTATTTACAGTATGTGCAGCTTCAGCAGGATGACTTTGAGGATGCATCTGAGCAGATAAATAATTCATGAAGAGTCCTTAAAGACACACAACTGAAAGATAATCTCCTCAAACATAGGACTTTTTTAGTCTATAAATTTAGTATCATAGTATCATACTATCATAGTATCATCAGGGTTGGAAGAGACCTCACAGATCATCAAGTCCAACCCTTCACCACAGAGCTCAAGGCTAGACCATGGCACCAAGTGCCACGTCCAATCTTGCCTTGAACAGCCCCAGGGATGGCGACTCCACCACCTCCCTGGGCAAATTTGCAAGTTATTTAGATATGGCTAAAAGAATTTATGAAAGGTTCAAATACTAAATGGGTACTTCTATGCACTCTGTTGAAAAACAAAATAAAATCTCAAAGGCCACAGTGAAACAAATAAAATAGAGATGGAAAGGAAAAATGATTTTGTTCGAATATGCTGCCACTAACAAGTCAGACGTATCACCTGCTAGAAAAGAAAAGGTGCTCTTCTCGTTGACATGACTGAAGCAGAGCATACTTCAGCTGTTTGACAAAGCAGGAGTCTTGGCAATTAGGACAAATTGCAGTTTTGCAGAACTGAACAGGAAGGTAGATGCCTTTTTTTGCTTTGATCTTAATTTGATACCCACACAGTACTAGAAGTTTTACTTTGCAATATAGTTTGGAAGAATTTAACCCAGTAAACAAAGCCAGCAAAAGTCATATGGGAGTATAATTTTCTGAATATACTGTATATTAACTTAGAATACAAACAAGAAGTTACCTATATGTTATGTCTGCATGTTTGTAATGCAAGACAATGTACAATAAGTTGTACATTGCATTAGAGTAGAACAAATACATTCTAAACTTCAGATGCAGAATGCAACAGCCTGTACAGCAAATATTGCGGTTCTGCACAGTACTACCTCAGTTAAATAATCCCTTTAGCATGTTAATGGTTCTATAAAACTTCTAACAAAAGTTTACCTGTGCTAGCTAATCATCACTGTCTCAAGCAAAACTCAATCATAAACCACAAAAGCTGTTAACAGGAAAAGTGCTTCAACTGAACATAAAAACATCAAACAAACCTGATTCCAAGATTCATAGCCTCAGCAGTTCCGATCATGCTGATGGCCAAGAGCATGTTGTTGCAGATCTTTGCAGCCTGAAAATAAGTTAAACTGTCAATTAGTATCTGTAGTTTCATTGACCTAATGTAGGAATCTTACTTTTAACTGAGTCTGGGACATCATGATCAGTTCTGACAACTCTTTTCTAAAGGTACCACCAGAAAGCATAGATCTACGATAGTATAAAATCAATGAGAGCTACACTATGGTTTCTTCAGAGATTAGGAAATACTTTTTCTTTTCTTAGTACAGTATCTCAGCTAGTATATGTGGCACATAGGGACTTTTTTTGTCCTTCAGCTTATTCAGTAAATTCTAATTCAGAAAAAAAACAGAAATACAATCTGTGCCCTCTAAGAAGAATAATCTTATCAAGCCAACCAGGTCAGACATTTTGGCACTAAGCTATATAACAAGCTGGAGTAGAGGTTATTTCATAAACACATGGTTGAAATCAAGTAAGCAAGCAAAAAAAAAAATGAAGATATATTATCACAGAATCGCAGAATTTCTTAGATTGAAAAAGACCTTCAAGATCATCAAGTCCAATCATTAGTTTCACACTGACAAGACCTTGACTAAACCAAATCCCTCAGCACAACATCTAATCACTATGAATTGCCATGGTTGGAAAGGACCACCAGGATCATCCAGTCCAACCTTTATCCCAACATCCTTCATCACTAGACCATAGCCTCAAGCACCACATCCACTCTTTTTTAAAACACCTAATTATTATGTGTTTAGTTCTGGAATAAAAGATTAGGCATCATTAAACAAAAACAAAGCAACAAAAATAGAAGACCAAGATAATTAGTAACTCCTCAGGAAGCTCTACCTGTCCAGTTCCAACCTCTCCACAGTAGATCACGTTAGAACCCATGCAGGTCAGCAACTCTTTGGCAGCATTAAATTCTTGTTCCACTCCACCAACCATAAAAGTAAGGTTTCCAGCTCGAGCAGCTCCAACACCTGAATCAAGACAATATTTAGTTTAATACCACTATTAAAAAAAAAAGAACCACACAAACATACAACTTAAGTAATCTATCTTGCTAGTGAGGGTCTGATGTTAAATTAATGTACTTAAGCCTTCACTTATGAACGTTTCCAAGTCTATGTAAAGGTAAGCTTATAGCCCCAGTACCTACAGGATCACTGATCTTAATAAAGTCATTTTATCTTTCAGGCATACTGGTGGATAAACAATTCAGAAGACTTACAGAAAACTGCCAATGTGACTCTTTATAGTTTCATATGAAGAAACAACCCTTTCTGCAACTCTGCACCACACAAAATTTGCTGTACCTGAATTACCAAACAGTTTCTGTTTTGTAAAACCACACTTCATATGCAGCTCCTGACAAACTACTGCTCAAAGTTAACTCTGCATTTATCAGCTCTTCCAAACCTAGGCTAATTTTTACCAATACTTCCTGACTTTGAACAACTTGAAAGACATAGGTATTTAAAACAAAGCTGCCTGAATCTCTGTAGTTTATTATGTTTCCAATCTGAAACAAAATTTTACTTAATCTGAGAAAGTTTGAGTTAGTTTCCCGCACATAAACTTAACACATATACAATGAACTATGCAAAAAAAAGGGAAGCAAAAATTATACACAAACACACTATTCAGAGTTTTATTCCTCTAAGGCTTTCCTGCCTTCACCACAAGTCAGTAAGCATACACTATAGTTTTTGATTGTATAGCTCCTAAGCACAAAACCAACAAGTTTTTCATGTGACATTTATCACCTCTGTGTCATATTCTATTCCTCAAAGTAAGCTTAATTCTAATATGGGATACTCATAAATCATAGAATCAGCAAGGTTGGAAGAGACCTCCAAGATCATCCAGTCCAACCTATCACACAGCCCTGTCCAGTCAACTAGACCATGGCACTAAGTGCCCCATCCAGGCTTACACTGAACACCCCCAGGGACAGTGACTCCACCACCTCCCTGGGCAGCCCATTCCAATGCCAATCACTCTCTCTGCCAACAACTTCCTCCTAAGCTCCAGCCTATACTTCCCCCAGCACAACTTGAGACTGTGTCCCCCTGCTCTATCGCTGCTTGGCTGGCAGAAGAGACCAACCCCACCTGGCTACAGCCTCCCTTCAGGTAGTTGTAGACAGCATCCTTAATTACTAACATCTAATGGGTAGAACTGCCAGTAAAAATTAAACCAAACTGATGAACACATCAGCTTACTATTTTTCACCTTGGGAGGGACCACAGCCACTATATATTCCCTGTGCTACACATTAAATTTTGGCCTCTTACAATGTGCAGCTGCAGATAACAACCTATTCTGAAATGAAACTTGCTCAAGTAGGTACAGCATTCTTTCAATCAGAATGTCCAGGTAAAACAGTTTGTTCTTACTTCATTTGGCAGACCATTTTGTTTCTACAGTAAGTCTTTAGGCTGCCCTCCAGCTATGGTTCTTTGTCACCAACTAGCTACCGTAACATGCATCAGTGTTTCTACTGAAATAGCTTCCAGAGCATAACTAGAACAGTCTTCTTCACTGAGCTAGATGCTATGTAGCAAGAAGTGAAAATGCACTCATAAAAGTTTATCAGCTGAAGACAGAGACTTTTCACAAAACAAAAATATAATCCAACCTCTGACAACAAAGAAATTTTTCTTAGAAATACATCCAACTTTAACAAGGCAGTTCTGTTTCCCACTAACCAATGTAATTATGCAATTAAAAGAAAACAATGGAAAGAGGAAAAAATAAGGCCACCACTAAGTCATGACAGCAACCAAGCTTATGCACAAAAAAGTTCTGATAAAGTGGGCTATCACAGCAGGCTAATCAGAGCTTCTCTCAAATTAAAACCTTAAGCACATCCGAAAGCTGTACCACAGCTAAAGAATGAAGTGCTCAGTACCCGACATCCTTCCCAACGTCAAGGACAGTTACAATACAGCTCCTCACACTGAAGACTTTGCAAAATTTTTGTTTGCTTTCCCATAAAAATGCCAATTGATGCACTCTTTGCAACTGCTCTCTGAGACTATGTTTGCAACTATGCCATTTTGTATCTGTCAAGCATTGATTTCCCCCATCCTGCCTTCCAACTTGCATCACCTTTTGAAGTCACTAATGAATTTCAGGCAAATTTAACAGATCAAGGTCTCAAACCCAACAAATACCTACCAATTATGTGAAAACAGGCAATAAAGTGTGGCCAGCACGTCGAGGGAGGTGATTCTCTCCCTCTACTCAGCTCTGCTGAGACCCCACCTGCAGTACTGCATCCAGTTCTGGAGCCCCCACTACAAGAAGGATGTGGACATACTGGAGCATGTCCAGAGAAGGGCCACTGGGTTGATCAGAGGGCTGGAGCAGCTCTCCTATGAGGACAGACTGAGGGAGTTGAGGCTGCTCAGTCTGGAGAAGAGAAGGCTCCAAGGTGACCTCATTGTGGCCTTTCATTATCTGAAGGGGGCCTACAAAAAAGCTGGGGAAGGACTTTTCAGGATATCAGGGAGCGATAAGACTAAGGGCAATGGAGCGAAGCTGGGGATGAGTAGGTTCAGGCTGGACATGAGGAGGAAGTTGTTCACCATGACAGTGGTGAGAGCCTGGAATGGGTTGCTCAGGGAGGTGGTTGAGGCCCTGTCCCTGGAGGTGTTTAAGGCCAGGCTGGATGAGGCTGTGGCCAGCCTGATCCAGGGTACAGTGTCCCTGCCCATGGCAGAGGGATTTGAACTAGATGATCTTTGTGGTCCCTTCCAACCCTGACTGATTATGATTCTATGATTCTAAAGTAGAGGAAAGAGGCTCCCACTGATGGAAGTAGCTGCTGCTCAACCTGTATTACAACCTAGAATCACAAGATTGTTGGGTTTGAAAGGGATCTCTCAAGCTACTGTAGTTCAAGTTCCCTGCTTGAGCACGGGCAGCTGAAGCCCACTGCCCAGAACCACATCCAGTTGGCTATGGAGATTCCATAGCCTGCTTAGGCAGCTTCTTCCAGTGTTTGACTACTAAGAAGACTGTAGCTCCCTCTTCTTCATTCTCTCCCATCAGGTTTGTATATACATAGATAAGATCCCTCTCAAGCCTTCTTTCTCTGTTAAACAGTCTCACCTCACTCAGTCTCCTCTAATATGAAAGATACTCCAGACCCTTCATCATTTTCCTGACTCCTAGCTGGACTCACTCCAGTAAATCTGCATATTTCTTGTACTGCTAACTCCAAGACTGGAGGATCCAGAAGAACTTTAGTCAGATCCATAGCTTACAAAAAAACCCACCAAACCCAAACAATGAAACAGTCTATATATGCAAAACTGTTGAGGTACTGAAATAGGCAGTTGTAAAGATCTTCCTGCTCATGTTGAGACACTCTATGTGCAGGCAATCATTAACCTGACTTGAACAACTCCTCCCCAGGCAACTCACAGGAACTGTGTTAAGAACAAGGCCTAGATTTAGAGCTAATACAAACAGGTCTTTGTCGTCTTGTTGGCTACCAGTTTACTATATACATGACCACAAAGATTGCTACGTTAAAAAACACAATGATTTTCATGCCATTCCTCTAGCTATTTTTATTCAAACCACATAATGGCCTTTACCACTAATCCTGTGATCTGACCTGCAGCAAATTAAGTAGACACTTTAAGTCAAAGCTTACAAACAAAATCCAGTACTATCCATCATAGGTCAATAGCCTTGTATCTAGATTACAGACTGCTAAATAGCTTCAGAGAGTCATTTATTAGAGCAAAATTAATGCTGACAATAGTTTTCAGCTGGTTAATCTTCTGACAGCTGCACTCTCTCACTTGTTCAAACACTTACATTTCAAGTAGAAAAAAAAAATAAATTAGTTAAGTAGGAAAAAAAAAAAAGAGCAATTTGTTTTGTAATGCAGAAGGCCTGGAAAAGCCTCATTTTAAAAACAAAAACCTGTTTACTTCATGGTAAATTTTATCATCTAGGGTCCTCGCCAACTATCAGCTATTTAATCAGAATTAAACAAGCAATGCAGCAAATCTATAACACTGGCAATTAAAAAGAAATTTGGCTAGAAGTCTAGGAGCACAAGAACTGTAACTTCAGCTGATAACAGAAATAAAACATCTTTGGATGAGAATGCACAGCTTTATTTCACAATCACAGATTCCATGCAAACAACACAAGCCAGCAGAGTATTATCAGCTTCCAACACTAAAGAGAGGAACAGAGAACGTATAGCAGCTAATATGATTTTGAAAAGCTAATGATGACTTTTCAGCTAAGAGAGTGCTTTGTGTATCACTGCTGATTACAGTCAAATGTCCTTCAGAACTTACTTGTTTTCTCAAAATACAAAAAGCCTCTTCTCCCCCTCAGGAAATGGTTTTTGGAGAAGCTGTAATTGTCATTAGGTTTCCTCCACTGCAAAGAAAGCCCATGTTTGGAGTTCTATACCCTGCTGCTCTAGGAGGATCCCCTCACACCTCTGTTTAGAATCTTTTAAGGAGCTCACACCAGCAGATCCCAGAGTGGCTCAACGTTATCACCTACTAGAAAAGGTGCTCTTCTTGACTGAAGCAGAGCATACTTAAGCTGTTTGACAAAGCAGGAGTTTTGGCAATTAGGACAAATTGCAGAACAGTAGGTAATAACATCATCACCACATTTTTTTCCCAGATATATAAATGGACAGGATCAGGTCTGCAGATAAATATGATCTAGATAGTGAGAGAACAGGCCAAAAAGTGAATCTGGGAAAAAGCATGATGAGGAGCTATAAAGCAGCACTGCTGTAAGGCACAACATCTTGGAAAGGGGTTTCCCACTTGGGTACCAGAAAGTTTTGGACAAAGATCTAAATAAAAATTACTTTAATCAGAAGAGATACATAAAACCTGCTCTTCAAGCATCTGGTTGAGTTACTTGTGGGATGAAGATTAGGTCAATCCATGTGCTTCTCACTTTGACTGTCAATGGATTACTCAGTGAATCCTATGCAGAGCAGTTCCTGGGCTCAAAACTTTAGATGAAAACATGAATGGAGGTTGAGAAACCCTCACATGAAAACAGCAACTGGTTGCAACCATTCTGGGGCAGCTGGGAGGTGGCCTTGAGTTTTTGCATCCAGGCCAAGCAGTCTAGTTCAGCAGCCACCCTGCCCTTCTAATTCACTTTTCTGTGCTTATTCAATGTGCACAAAAAAGCCTTGTGATCTGTCAATGATGTTACCACTTCAAAAATATCCCCCAAAGGTCTAACCTCTACAGCTAAATCATTAAAGCAGCTTGGTTTCAATCAGTTTGCTTATTATTAAAGAGTTCAACTGGTTACAAAAAAGAAGTCAACGTAAAGACGTAACATAAAAGTATCTGCTTTTGGTTTCGGTTTTATTAATACCCATTAAAAGGGCTGGGTGCAGATGAGTTAAGGAGAAGTGATATCATAAGGCTACCCATTACAGCACCTTCACAGTGGTGATGCTGAGAGACACACTGCTGGAAAGGCAGAGCACCCAAGCATATCCCTGTGCCATAACACATAAACCACTCTAATGTTGCACCTGCAAATTAAAAACTGCTGACAAAGTGGAGAAGGGAAACTAAGACAGTGAGAATACAGCGGTTTCAGAGACTCTGAAGGACAAGCTGGAGATGAAGGCTATACCATCAAGTAGCTTAGACAAAAAAACATCTGTTTTGTCATTTGTCTATTCAACATGTAGTCTTATCGATTGATTTTAACAACTGAATTTGTTATCTCAAGAAATACAGTGCTGGAGTTTTAATCCTTTTTCCTGTTTTATAATGTTGCACCCTCAAGCCTAAGAGTTGAGGCTTTGCCTGTTATGCTTTGGGAAGCACAAGGGAATACTGATCCTTTATTCCAATATTTTTGCAAAGAATCAGCTTAAAGCGACCGCAGTTGACTCAAACAAGAAGCTTCTTGCCATAGAATCATAGAATCATAGAATGGTTTAGGTTGGAAGGGACCTCAAGGATCATCCAGCTCCAACCCCCTGCCATAGGCAGGGACATCTCCCACTAGAGCAGGCTGCTCAAGGCCATAGTTGCTTTCTTATGAGAAGCTGAACTAGAGAATCTTGCATATCTATATCTTGTGCATGTGGTGTTAAGACCAAGCAGTTCCTTTAAAGTATCTGTCAGCTTAATATGAAATATTTTGTCTTCGGCTACTCACAAGAAGTTAAACCAAAATACACAAGGAAAGATTAACTGGAAAGGTTACTATCAGTTTACTACACATATAAATTCAAAGCCAATTAAAAGGCATGTATAAGCAAACCCAGGTACAAATCCCTACTGGAAATTCAAGAGGAGTATTTAAAATACTACTATAAATTTAAAATAGCCACAAGGAGACTAGTTTATAAAATATAAATATGGTACCATTTTTTTTCTACTTGCTTCATAGACAAAGTATTTTTGGGAAAGAAGTAAATGGAACAGTCTCAGGAAAAAAAACCACCCCACACCACCCCAAGGGCTTGTGTTTTCTCCCCATTATAAAAATCACTATCAAAGCTGGACCTATGAAGCTATTCTGCTGCTGTATAACTGAAACACAGTAAATCACTTAATTTGCTCAAAAGAACTTAAATGTTTTAACCAGTCTGCCATCAGTGGAGATAAAGAAGAGGGCCGATGGGACCGGGCTGCAATGTGAGCCGTCTTTAAAATGCAATTGTTCTAATCATTTTCTACAGATGCAGCCTCACAAGGGGCTGCTGTCACAGGGACCATTTACGACTTGTTATGGTGTCTCTATTGTTTACCAGCGACATTCGCTAAAAAGGCGACAGCTGGGACAGAAAGCTGCTCCTCAACGAACAATATAATCCCGTGAAAGTAATCAACAAATTTAAGGGTGTTAATTAACTTTACACTTTATCATGTTCAATTAGTTGTCCTTTCTCGAAAAGATTGCCGTGCACAATCGGTTTAGAGCGTGCCATGTTTGATTTGTAAGTGATCACTGTTTCTGTTTCAAAGTCCATGTCAGATGTTCTCTGGGGTTTTGGTGACACAGATGAATGGCTCTGCACATGTTAGGGGGTGATCTGGTTTAACATAAACCAGCATAACATAACCCCTTGTTAACGTATCACTGGCCTTTCCTGAGCAAGAGGAGGAACGCCCGTGCACAAAGGCACACGTACGTGCACGCAACTCCTGCGGCAGCACCACGGACGACGAGTCCAAGTTTTGTTTCTGCTGAAACGCAAAGACACAAATAAATGGGCAATTTTTCATCATTATATCTCAAAGAAAGACTTGTCTTTTAGGGGCACGCTTGGGATCATTTCTTCCCAGCAAGATCCCTAGTTGTGCCGCATTATGCACTAGGCACAGGCGCCTTCGTACATTTTACATAACGCAGGCTGCCTTTTCTAATGGCAGCTGAGCAAATGCTGGGTAGAGACGCTAAGTTCTTGTGTACATAAAATTCTGTGGTGGCTTTTAAATGCCCCTGCTGCATTTATAATGGCAGGGACTTTACAAGAACACTGAATTAATCTGTTACTAAAATTTGCCTTTTTCCCTTTAACTCACTCTTCCTGCCTGCTAATGGGACGAGGCGTAGCTCTTGATGAAATGACAACGTACTTGGATGTGCACCTTAATGAAAGCCATCGTGGTTTCCCTCTTCTGATAAATAGAGCTTTGCATCACCCTACCTCATAAGCCAGTACTGTTTGAAGAGAAATGGAGGTTCAAGTCAGTGCTTTGAAGAGTTATACAACGAGCACTCAGTATCACTCCAGACAAAAGCATGCTTAAGGAAGTATGAGGATCTCTTTTACAGCATAATCTAATCATAGTTTGCTAGATTATGGCTATACAAAGGAAAGAAGCCTAGTGGATTTTTATTCTGCAGCAACAGGCAAATTAAATACACATTATCATCATTATTTAAGCAGTTACATTGTACATAAAAGCAAACTGCAAAAAAACCCACCCATTACCAAAACAAAATAAAAACGCAAAGAAAACCCAATGGAAAAGTTGTTAACTCCGAAAGCTAATAATGGACTAGGTTAAATATTTAAGAGGAAATTATAGACTGCATCAGAAATAGCTGAAACCACAAAACAAAGCAGTAGAAAACATTAGTTTTCTGCTAGGAAGAAGATCTGCAGGGAGAAGGGAAGCGGTCGATAGATCCTTAAATTGGACGCAATAGCTGTTCTATCCCAAGTTGGCAGCTGCTACATTTGCAGACCTGGTTCATTATTTACCCATAATGACCATCAAGCTCCAGTCAAAGTCAGATCACAACAACTGTCAGCAGCTCTTTTAATTAGCCTTGTTTGAATTCAGATAAATATCACAATGGCCCAGCTTCTGCTGAAAAAGCAACAGAAGACTGCGAGGAATAAACTGCTTTGACTTCCTAGCAAACAGCATTCTGAAAATATCCAGAGAGTAAAAGTTTATTTTTTTCTTAATTGAGGAAGGAATGCAATGTCTCCATTATTATTTTTCCCACACACAATATTCATATCACGACCTACAATTCCTGTTTATGGGTAAATTTGTGCATCTCAAATGCCAACTCAAAGCGTTACACCACAATCTAAAAGGTAAACTTTCAGAGATGGTTTCTAGGTACTAATTAAATCTCTAAACTCTGAAATCGTATGTTTTGAAAAACTGGATCAGAATTAAGGAATGCACATATTAACAGGATTATCCTCTCTCCTAATTTATCTCCTTCTGTTTGTTTATCCTCAGGGAACATAATCTTCTGTTGCATCAAGCCACTCTCATTCTCCCTGTGTCAGCAGCAGAATAATAATTCCCTCCTCCTCCTCCACCCGCCATCCATAAGCACAGGCAAGAATGAAGACGAGTGGATCAGACTGTGTGCATCAGCATTAATGCTCTATGCAGCTATTTTCCTAGCAGAGGCTGAAAGAAAGATGCAAGAGAGGTGTGCAATATGGACAGCCCAGCATGAGAGGGAGTAATTAAACAGATTTTGCCTCCTAAATAATGGGAAAGCAGAAGATGCAGCCAGAGACTGTTTAATAGCCTTTCTTTAGCACTTTCCCTTGCTGTCACAGGGTTGGGTCCCTATTTTGCTAGGTGCTGTTTGAAGACAAAAGACAGTACCAAAGTCCATTTCCACATGCCAGCCTTAGAAGTGTTGCTGTACATGCAAGGATCCTTGGGGGCTTCAAGGAGAACATACTTAAGGATACATGTATATTTACAATGGGTACCTATGTGTGTTACGACAGCAGAGGATACCCTTTTTGGGCACAGGAAGAATTACGTAAACATCATCAGTAACTGAAGTTAGGAAGTAGTGTAGAGGGAAGGATACAGATCTAATTATACAAAATAGGCTAAATGGTAATGAGAAGCTTCATGTTTTAAAGTCCTGAGTGGTATTGTATAGGGATTAGTACTTCAATTTGGCTGTGGATGTTAGAGTAAGAAATCTTCAGTCTGATTTAGATGCAATATAGAAGGATGCCAAAATACAGGAAAAAAAAAAACAAACCCTCTCAATAAATCATGTAAAAATTGAGTAGAAGCTGTTGTTAAGGCAGTTTAATATGAGGCAAATGCACCAGGAAAATTTTACGAGACAGTATTAAGTAGCAACTAATGCCTCCAAAAGGATTAGCCAAAGAAAATAAGTTGCAAAAGGCAAATACACAGAGAATACTTCTAACTTTTTAAACAGAAGTACAAGCTGAAAGGCCTGATGAGATGCTTCTGTCTGCAGCACTTTTTTTTTTCTTTAAAAATACTAAGTTTAGTTCTAGTCATTGTAATGTCAAAGAATAATATCAAAGCACCCAAAAAGTTACCAAGTAAAAAGGTTAACAGAATGGCAGTAAGAAAGGGAATAAAATATGACTGATTAAATTATTTGCTGATTTTTAATACCCAAAACACTGTACCAAACTCACTTAAAAACAGTAGACCATGCCAGTCATCTTTTCTGTTTTCTCCCTCTAATTCATACTCTAGCATAAAAGCTGTAGACAAGAGAAGAAGTCCTTAGGTATTCTTGCTGAAGTACTAAATTATTCTCCTCCTTTATCCTTCCCTAATTTAACATAAATGGTCTAAACATCTTTTTTTCCAAGCTGCAGACCTACACAAAAAATATTAAAACCTAACACCAACAATTTCAAGTTGGACAGCAAAACTAACTGCATAGAGTTTAGCATAGTTCAAAACAAGTATTTATTTTTTATCTGAGCATTAGCAAGAGGGCTGGACAGATAGTGAAGAACAGGAGGCACTATAGTCCATATATGAAAGTCTCAAAGCAAACCAAGACAGTCCAAATGTAAAGCAGGTGGCATTATGCTATTTGGCTAATCACTGCATCAGCATCAAATACAAGAGAAACAAAGAAAATAACCCATCGTCTTCTTGCCCAGCACTACTGTTTGAATTTCTAGTCTTTTAGAGGAAGTCTAAAAATGGAACATAAACATGCAGACAGCTTCTCAACTATGTGGGCCACTGTTAACTCTCCACAGTACTAAAATTCAGCAGACAGGTTCTAGCAAAACTTCCATCTTGCCTGGATGAGGTTTCAAGTCCCAGAATCACAGAGTTGTCAGGGCTGGAAGGGACCTCAAGGATCATCTAGCTCTAATGCCCATGCCATTGGCAAGGACACCTCACACTAGACAGGGTTGCTTAGAGCTTATTCCAGCCTGGCCTTAAAGACTTCCAGAGTTGGGGCTTCCACCACTTCCCTGGGCAACCTGTGCCAGTGTCTCATTACGCTGAAATAAAAATTCATCACAATTCCATAGTGCAAAAACAAGAATACATTTTTGTTTGGCATTAGAAAGGTGACAGAGATGCATATTTAACACTCACTGAGGTCATTGCAGCTCCACTTTATTCAGAAGCTTCCACTCTATGAGGAAAATCAGCAATCAAAACCCAGACTACTATGGGACTAGAGAGGAAAAATGTCAAAGGGACTTTTATAATGTCTCCATAGAAAAAGAGAAGGTAAAATCCCAGAAGAGCTGCTCTGACTAGAAGCCATAGACAATACCAAAAAGAACAACATCAAAACCCCAAAAGCTTAAGTGTGGGATAGCAAAAGCCACAAATAGAACCAACAGTTGACTCTGGCACCATTACTTTTCCTCTCATCTGTTTTGACAGAGCAATGCACGTGGAAATTCATGACCAACAAAATCGGATGCGTGGCCAACCTCGTTGAGCTCTGCAAACTACAAACTGTAGTTCACAGTTCACAGTTACCACCATGGTTGCAGATTTTGCAAGTTGGACTTGAATGTGGAAAGCATGGACTATCTGGAAAGCATGAAATACATCTGCATTCTACCTTCGCTCCACCACAAAATGCCAGCATGTTTACACAGCACTGTGGACAGATATATAATAGCTGAAACTCTTTAATTGTAGCAGAAAAACATGAACCTTTGAAAGAAAAATAAGCCAGGAATTTTAAATACTATTGCTAATATACTTCTCCAGTATCAGTACAACTGTAGCAAGGTATTAATCCCCTTTTACAAAAACAAATATACTTGAAATGCTTTAAGTCCTTGATGATTTTCTTTACCATGTTACCATCATACAGACCCCCAAAAGCAACAGAACACTGCAGCATGTTTTGTTGTTGTGGGGTTTTTTTTGCTGGATAATGGAGGCATTAAATACACTGAAAAAAAAATCCATACTAAAAAAAAACCCTCATACTGAGGTATGTATTTAGAATCCTAGAATGGTTTAGGTTGGAAAGGAGCTCAAAGATCATCCAGTTCCAAACCCCCGCCATAGGCAGGGACACCTCCCACTAGAACAGGTCACTCAAGGCCTCATCTGCAATGGCCTTGAACACCTCCAGGGAGGGAACATCCACAACCTCCCAGGGCAACCTGTGCCAGTGTCTCACCACCCTCACTGTAAAGAATTTCTTCCTAACATCTAGTTTAAATCTCCCCTCTGCCAGTTTAAACCCATTTCCCCTCATCCTGTCATTACAAGACCTTCAACAGGTATGGGTTCATACATAGGACAACTCATACAGCATTATCAACTGAAACTGGAAAGAAATGCTTAAAAAATAGGACTGAAGAGTGCACTGAACATTTTTTTAAATGAACTTTTGAACCTTGTGCCTTAAAGTGTCAGCAGTGGTATGAGATCAAGAATTTTGTTTATAAGTGGAACCACCACCAGAGAGCATGACTTCAGATATGTCTGTCCTTTCTGCAAGTGCTTTGGCATTGAACTTTGCCTCTGGAGGCAGTAAACAGCCCCAGAGACTCTTTCAGCTTCTCCTTTAAAAAAAAAAAAAGTTTATTTTTAAGCATGTCTAAGTCTATATTCATAAAGTAACAAAACATTTTCTGCTGCCCATTTCTAGCATATTCATAGTTAATTCTTGGAGCTTTCATTTGGCACTGAAATGGCAAAGAGGAGGCTCAGGGGTGACCTCATTGCTGTCTGCAACTACCTGAAGGGAGGCTGTAGCCAGGTGGGGGTTGGTCTCTTCTGCCAGGCAACCAGCAACAGAACAAGAGGAGACAGTCTCAAGTTGTGCTAGGGGAGATATAGGCTGGATGTTAAGGGGAAGTTCTTCCCAGAGAGAGTGATTGGCATTGGAATGGGCTGCCCGAGGAGGTGGTGGGGTTGCTGTCCCTGGAGGTGTTCAAGAAAAGCCTGGATGAGGCACTTAGTGCCATGGTCTAGTTGACTGGATAGGGCTGGGTGCTAGGTTGGCCTGGATGATCTTGGAGGTCTCTTCCAACCTTGCTGATTCTATGATTCTATGAATACTGCTAGAAACAACTGCTAGAAAAGCAGCCTAAAATGGGAAGACGTGGAGCTTCCATTTAAGGAATTTCTTCATTATAAGACCTTTCCCAGTTCTATTTCCTTCTTAAGAGATGCTCCGCACATAATTCTATTATTACTCCTTTGCAAAACAGTTACATCTCTTTCAGACTGAACTAGATTTAGCATTGCTCTCCAGCCTAAAATGCAATGTACTTGCCAGTGTTCTGAAATGTACTTGACGCCACTGAGCTGATGAGCTCAAATCCTTGTACTTTAATGAAAAGCTATGCTTCCTTATGTATGAACTAATTCTAAGCTGAGTATAGAGATGTTTTTAAAAAGAGATACTATTTTGATGATTACTTTTATTGTTTCAGGATGAGCACATGCAATCATATGGTTTAAATCTGCAAATCCTGACATGCTCCAAACGCTGCACTTTCATGGAACAGAACACGTTTACACTTTTAACTGTACTGAATGACAACTTAAGGAGACCTGCTATAAAATAATTCATCTACCTCCTTTCCCCCCCACTATCTGTAACTACTCCAATGCTAAATAATTTTGCTGAAAACTAAATGAGCCTTTTTTTCCCTTTTAAATGCAAAGATATCTAAAATCAATACTTGTCCTGGTCTTCCCTTAAAAAAAACAAAAAAAGAGAGAAAGAAAGAAAAAAGAAAAAGACTGCGTTCTGCCTATGAACAAAATCAAGAGGGTAACAAAGTTAATTATTTCTCATAATCAGTAATTATGATTAGATAAGAGAGTCTTTGGTAATGAACTGCTCTAATGATGGAAGACCTCCATCCTAAGAAATATAATAGTACATTAACATAACTGTGTATGCAAAGTACATAGAACTACTGCCACAGTTAACTTGTCATTGAATGATTAAATAGGAATTCATAATTAGAAAAATCCACAGTGTAATTTATTGGCCTTCCTGACAGTTCTGGTTCATTAGAAGTTGATTACCAAACAGTGACCTCTAGCGGCCCAAGGGGTTTTTTTTTTGTGTGCTATCTTGTTTCTCTTGGCAGTTTTAGCTGCTATTTAGCCTTAAAAAAAAACAAAAACAACACCAAAACAAAACAAAAAGCCCAACCAAACGAAAAATAAACAATCAAAAGCAATGAGGAAGTTAGGATTTAGGATTCCTTAATTTCTTTCCACCCCCTCCGCCTGACTTCTCTTAAAGTACAGAGTGTGCTGATTGCTTCAGAAAAATGCCTCCCTCTCTGTTAAAAGGTATATATGGGTATAAAAATGTACATGTGAAACTCTCCCCCAGCTTCTCAGTTTGAAGTGAATACTGAGGTTAACATGGTTTTCATGGTAAATAGTATTTATATACGGATTAAGCACGGTGTCTTTTAGCAGAAATATGTAATAGATTAGGAAAAAAAACCCTAAGTCATTTCTCTGGTGTCAGTTAAAGAGACCCTGAGAAGTTCATATATCAGGTGAGTCCTTGCATCTTAAAGTGAAGCACCTCTAAGTGCTTTGAATGACTTTTGCACTAACACAAATTACACTGGCTCAGATGGGAGGGTGCAGAGGACAGGGAGGACGAAAACTCCCCAGTTTTCTGCTCTGGTAAAGTAAGAGGTAAGAGAAAAAAGCCCAACGTTTCAAATTCATTGCCAAACATATGCCTTGCAATACTCTTAACTCAAATTTCATTTTTAAAGAATGCAGCTTAAGTTCAAAATCTTTTAAGAATTAGAGAGTGGAATTTCCCTTCGTTCAACAGAATTAATCCACTGTTAAGCTATTTAGACAGCGTTCCATTTTACATTTTTCCATTATGATAGATATGCTTTTTCTTGCACTGAGACAGTGGCAATTTTCTCTCTCTCTCTCTCTTTTTTTTTTCCTTTAAGCACGGATGTTTTTAACAGGAAACAGCACATCTGAAACTAATACAGAAGCCCCTGAAACGTATTAAATAGAACTCTCTACTCGATGAATACCAGCAATTCAGATTTCAGTTGTTGTTCTGTTTGTTTGTTTGTTTTCATTTTGCATCTTGTTCCTTTTCCAACATTAACATTTTTAGAAACAATGCACATCTTTTTCCTTCACTTTTGTCTAACAGAGAACTGGCTATAGAAATCACACCCATTTACCAGGGAGAAGCTAGAAAAATAATCCCCTGGTCCTGTTTCATTCATAGATTGATTTCAGAGAGAACTACTCCAGTCTCCAAACCGGGAAGAAGCCCATCATCCTTGCGAGCTGTGAAACAGCTTTAACCATTGCTACAAAGAGAGAAATGGGCAGCCACAGGACAGAGATCCCCACCCTGATTTTCCTCTGTGTGCGCTGATGTGTACATGCACACACACAGGACTCTAGCTGTTTGTGGCGATGATTTAATATAGTGACTGGATAATGAGCTGCGCTCCCTGCAGCAAGTGAATCACCATTTAATGCTATTATCAACAGTTCATGACCCACCGGCATGAAATGTCAGCCTGATTAATCTGAACACTACTGACCTCAGAGAGGAAAAGCTACCTTATTGTCAGAATTTAATATATAATAAAACCATACGCAGAATATAAATACCTGGTCAAGCAAAGCCATTAACAGAAAACCTCCTTTATTTTGCTCTGCTGTTTCTTTTCAACTTGCTAAGGCACGATTCAAAAATAAATTTAAAGCAACTACTTTTGTCTGATCATGCAGGAAGCAATCCATTAGGAGTTGTTATTTTGATGTACAGTGAAACACTTCAAAATGGCTGTCCAAACACAAACCTCAGGTTGATACGAACAAGGGAAAAAAATAAAGAATATGCTAGCATAGGACTTGCTGCTCTCAATTCATAACAGGAAATGATCAGAAATGGTTCTTGCTTTTCTAAGGTCAAGGAGGCAATAAAAATACCAATCTGTAAATAGGAAATAGTTTGTACGAGTGATGCTGCATAGCTCGCAGAAGAAAGCCACTTTAAGCTCAGTAAGACCAATACACTTCATAATTAGAAGCCAGTTGTAGTCACAAACATAAGGAGACACTCCCATCTCCCCATTTTATTGTATTTACATTGAAGATTTTCCCTTTTGTAATTCAGTATTGTGCTACAGCCCCACTCAACACAATTTTTTATACATTTATCTGTTATTTGTAGAGAAAAAAACCATGAGAACAAGAAAACCTCCACCTTTTACCAGTCACAATGAGGTTAGAGTTTAAACTGCTCTAACTTCTCCACATGTCTTTTTAATTTAATCTGTCTTGGAGTCTTGTAAAAAAAAAAAAAAAAAAAAAAGAAACTTTAAAGTCAGCTTTCCAGGATTCTGTACATCACAGTATGTAAATAACCCAGACTGAGGCTGGTAGGACTCCGTGGCATTTATCTGCCAAGTTATATGAAGTATCACAGTCTCACAGTATCACCAAGGTTGGAAGAGACCTCACAGATCATCAAGTCCAACC
>WAAF01013197.1:0-51705 GCA_013400475.1 Tricholaema leucomelas | reverse complement strand
GGAGAGGCTGAAGGAGCTGGGATTGTTTAGCCTGGAGAAGAAGAGGCTCAGGGGTGACCTTATTGCTGTCTACAACTACCTGAGGGGTGGTTGTAGCCAGGAGGAGGTTGCTCTCTTCTCTCAGGTGGCCAGCACCAGAACAAGAGGACACAGCCTCAAGCTACGCCAGGGGAAATTTAGGCTTGAGGTGAGGAGAAAGTTCTTCAGTGAGAGAGTCATTGGCTACTGGAATGGGCTGCCCAGGGAGGTGGTGGAGTCGCCGTCCCTGGAGCTGTTCAAGGCAGGATTGGACGTGGCACCTGGTGCCATGGTCTAGCCTTGAACTCTGTGGTGAAGGGTTGGACTTGATGATCTATGAGGTCTCTTCCAATCTTGGTGATACTGTGGTCTTTGTGGTCCCTTCCAACCCTGACTGATTCTATGATTCTGATATAAGGAACATTAGCAAATTAAAGGTTGTCAGGTAGAACAAACTAATGTAAAGTATCCCTGCCTAGTGTACCTGAAGCCAAATTTAAAATATTTGTGTTTTTCAAACCACCATCAAGCAAAAGAAGTATTGTCAGTACAGGAAAAGTTTTCTAAAGCAAAGAAAACAACTCTGCTGCATATGAGGTAACAGCATAGTTACTTAGCTAGATCAGCATGCTGGGTGTTTCAAAACCAATTCAGCTCTTGAGGCACATGGTAACAAATCAAGCCAAGTATCTTTAACCTAGCTCTCTTTGCCTTCACAGGAATGGAGTTGGGCTTCTTTAACCTAGCTCTCTTTGCCTTCACAGGAATGGAGTTGGGCTTCTTTAACCTAGCTCTCTTTGCCTTCACAGGAATGGAGTTGGGCTTCTTTAACCTAGTTCTCTTTGCCTTCACAGGAATGGAGTTGGGCTTCTTTAACCTAGCTCTCTTTCCCTTCACAGGAATGGAGTTGGGCTTCTTTAACCTAGCTCTCTTTCCCTTCACAGGAATGGAGTTGGGCTTCCTAAATACTGATTCATATTTTCAACTCCTTTCGATAATGAGTTTTGGTAAAGAGAAAAAGGCAGTGGGAAGATTTGCTTCAAAAACTTCTTTATTCCAAAAGGATTTTGTCTTTGAAATTGACTGCTAAACAAATTAAAAAAAAAAAAAATCAGTGTTGGAAGACTGTGGGGAAAAATATTAAGATGCAATTGTAGGACTACGAGTTATTAATGCCTAGGAACCTGAGCTGTTATGAGGGAAGATATGAGTCAAGCTTTGGGAGAAACTGGAAAAATGGCAAAGCACATTGTGTTGGCAGAACACTTGGCATGAGAGAGAGAGATGGGAAGATATATTTGAGAGGCATTGCTGTGTTAAGTCTTGAAAGTGGAAGATGTGATGCAAACAGAGATCAGAAATCATGAAAAGGATTCCAGGAACGCGTTTCAAGCAGACTGCAAGAAGTGAAGACTCTAGGTAAAAGACAGCAACAGAGAGACAAAGGATGAGAGGCCAAGTAGAAGTTAAAATACACAGTTTGCCAAGGCCTAAGATAACTGGGTTGGGGACCACTGTCACGACAATAGTATGGGAAGATTTTCGAATCTATGTGAAACATCAGCAATATTTAGAACATACTCAGTCTCTTGCAAAAAAAACCCAAATGTCAGATGCAATGGGACTGGAGAGTGAAAGTGAAAAGTACTACTAATGGAGAGACACACAGCTGAATAAAACTGTACAGCAGCAAAACCTGTCTAGGACTGTAAAATGGTGGCAGAGAAATGGAAAGATGGTTTTGCAAAACAGAGCAGATGAGAAAGAAAACCAGATATACCTGCAAGTATACTAGAAAATAGATGTCTGAATTCAGAACAAAGCTGTTACAGACAGAAAATGTGATTATGAAACAGCCTCATGTTTATTCTTCAATTTTTATAAAGGTACCCAAATTCAATTAAACAAGATAAGTTAAGGAGAAATTTATGAGCACTGAAGGATCCTAACAAATGGTGTAAACAACCCCAGAGAAACTACTATTCTCAAAGAAAATGAGTTTTTGTTGAACTGGGCAGAGGTAGATGGGAAAAAGAGCAAGAGAAAACTATAATGGAAATGTACACTGTTAGCACATCTGGTTTTGATTTAGAAGCATCGCTTTTGAAGGAGCTTTAAGAGCCTTAATCCTAATGAAGACAAAGATACTCTTCTGAAAAGCAATTGAGGGATGTGTATGGAAGTCACATCCCTTTCCCTATCCTCTCCTCAAGGAGGTGGCATGGAAAAAAAACATTTTTTAAGAAAATGGGAGTCTAGGAAAGTCTGTCAGAATACCAAACCTAAATTAGTTTCATTCTACTTTCTGCCTACAAGAGTTACAGTTCAGGGATAAATCAGCATGCCGAGACAGTTCTGTTTCATTGAAGTAATCCTGATAACATCTTACAGACAAACCATATAGACAGCTCTGACAACACCACTCTTAGGCAGTTGGTGTCTGACAAAACCAAGTCAAGTTTGCTACATTTCTGTAACAATAATTCAAATATTCTTGTCAGACTCAGGCTCTTCCTCTCCACTCATGTGACATTAAAATTAATTTATTTACTACAAATCAGTATACAACTGTATAAATGAAATTAAAGAAGCAATTCTGACCCACATTCCATTGGCAAAAAAAACAAGGACAGATACTCCAAAGATAGATTTTCTGCACTTCATTCAATTATCAAATGCTAGCTAACTTGGTCACCTGAGAAGTACCCTCAAGATGACAGGATTCCACCACTTGGTACCGACCCACTAGTTGTTGTAGTTATAAATCAGCTATTAATTCCACTTTCTGTATTCTTTAGTGACAGAACTCACAGCCAACCTGCTAGCAGTCTGTTTTCTTGCTAAGAAAATGGGCATAAGTATTTCCCACAAAGAAAATTAATGCAAACAAACATTGAGAGAAATAGCATCATTTGTTTACACTTCTATCCAAAGCTCTTGTTCCCTACCAGAAGAAGAGGTGCACCACACAGGTATTTCTAGATTAACTTATAAAAACATTCAGGTTTTCTTCCAAAAATGCCAAACAAATCAGAAAGTCTGTCCAGGCAATTCTCATGGTCAGTTTTATTTCTACATTGTGCAGAATTCTGCACTGACAGTTCATAGAATCATAGAATGGTTTAGGTTGGAAGGGACCTCAAGGATCATCTAGCTATAAAACTTCAGCTTTCAAGCTCACATGGTTCAAGATTGTCACTAAAACTGGTTGAGCAGTTAGCCTCCCTTACATACATATTCAAAAATTCCAGAGTCAAAAAGAGTTGAAGATCCTTTTTTTTTCCTTTTCACTCTGAAAGGCTGAAATCCTACACGAGGATAACATAAAATGTATTTATTCTTAACCTTTACATTTCCCAGATGCTTGATGTAGTGAAATACAAAAATGTATAGGCTGCCTAGATTTTTTTGTTTAAATCATATTTAATGAAGCTGTAGATGTTCTTGGTAGATGTATATGCTGATTTAATTCTTTCATTTAATCCCAACAAGCTGCAGCCTTAAATAGTAACTTACATCTATGATTAATAATTGTGCTAGTTTGAGCCTAGCTAGCATGTTTTGGTGAGAAGAACCAGATGATAGGCTGAGAAATGAAAACAATGGTGGTCTACTTCCCTCACATCCCTCCTTGCTGGGATGTGTAAAGAAGAAAGGCAAAACAAAGATTAGGTCACTTGCTTCTTCTCTTCGCTGGGGAGCTTTGCCTGCTGGGGAGAAGCTGAGGCTGCTGGCTGGACTCCATCTTGCTTTCTAACCTCACCCTCCCTTTGCTTGGCTGCTTCACCTTGCTTTTTAACCCTCTTGGCCAAACCTCCATTCTTCCTTAGGACTGGGGTAAGGTTGAGAGGGGTAGGGGGAAGGTGAGGGGTGGTTGAGAGCCCCTCCTGGGGACTCAGGTTTCTGGGAGGGGAATTGTGTCTCTGTATTACCTTTACCTTGTATATTTCTGTATATAACTGTATATACTGTGAATATCTGCTTGTAAATTGTGCCAGCTGTAAATATAAGCTTCATTCAAATTCCCAGAGCCGACTGAGTCTAGTCTGGGTGATTTCTAAAGTGTTAGGGGGCGGGGGACACCCAAACCATCACAACAATGCACTGCATTAGGGGGAAAAAAAACCAACAACCCACACACACCAAAAACCAAACACTCAAACAAAAACCAAAGACACAACCACCCCCCCCAACACTGCTAAGCTTTAGTTTGCTGCCTTAGAATTTGGCTGAATGCCCCTTTATGATTGTATCTTGAGAAAAATCAAACATTGATGGGCTCTATATTCACTGCACTGTGCCAGTGTATTCTCCCACCACTGCCCATGTTTTGAGATGTAATTTTACAAAGGAAACTTGCCATTTTCATCCTTTTCCTTTGTTTCAAATTCCATTTCAACAGTCTGAAAGTGTCCCTGTTTTAGCTGCACTCTTGTGAAAGTAGTACAACCAGAAGATGCTACACAAAGCTGNTCTCCTCGAAGCCTTCTCCTCTCCAGGCTGAAGAGCCCCAACTCTCTCAGCCTGTCCTCATAGCAGAGGTGCTCCAGCCCTCTGATCATCTTCGTGGCTCTCCTTTGGACCCGCTCCAGCAGTTCCATGTCCTTCTTGTATTGGGGGCTCCAGAACTGCACACAGTACTTCACTCATTTGATTTACATTTCAGGCTTTTTCTTTTTCAGACCTGCTTCTCATATACTTTAGCATTTTTTTCGTATGCTGATCCATGCTAAACAGAAGCTTTCACTAATTAACATATAAGGCTACACAGCTTCAAAAACAACTGTCTAAAGTGCATTCAGGTAAGTCAAAATCAGTCAGTAATGAGGAGTGCTGCAATTTTTTCTTAGATTCACCTTATAATTATCAACACTGAGCTGCATTTGACTCCATGCTGCTTATCATGTATCTTAATTTGTTGCCTTACAATTTAATTGAATGTGTTTTTGTCATCATATCTCCCCATAAACCTATATATCTTGTTTTTTTATACTCTCAAGTGACCAAAATAATTTTGAAGGACTTGTAATAGATGGATTTCCCCCCATCCCCAGGTATTCAGTTTGCAATGTGGAGATGAAGTTGTGAGGCTGGCAGGGAACTCTATCTCCCCTCCCCACCAGCTCCTAGTATTTCCAAATTCACAGAGTAGCAGCAGGTAAAACTGAACAATAGCAAGGAAGAAGAATCATAGAATCATAGAATTGTTTGGTTTGGAAAAGACCTTTGAGATAGAATCCAACGATCAAGACCTCTGATTCAGGCTGAAAAGGACCTCCAAGATTATCAAGTCCAGCCATTTTGTTCCACCAAGTCTGTCACTACACTATGTTCCAAAGCGCCAGATCTACATGGATTTTAAACACATCCAGGGCTGGCAATTCAATCACATCCATGGGCAGCCTGTTCCAGTGTCTGTCAACCCTTTCAGTGAAATATTTTTCCTCCAATATAGCTGTATTTTTCATGTTAGGAAAGCAGAGACAGTCTCACAGAGACTACAGAAGTAAATCCCTCACTAGATCATAATCAGTTCACTTAGGGCCACTGCTACTGATTAAAGAGGCTAAAAAGAGCAACCCCTACATCCAGCAAGAGCTCCCACTCATTTGTTTGGGCTACTAAAAAAGTTTCATCCTCTCCTTTTGCAGTGATTCATTGTGACTACCCCAGCCTGTTGTGTTCAGTCACTTACTGATAGCAGTCAGGGTTTTTCCTGGGCTCGCTGAAATACTCTTGAGACTTAAGAGACCCTTTACGCTAGAGGTGGATTCCGCGTGGTGCAGGGATCCTTTCAGGAGCGGCCTTTGAGTAGTTGCTGTACCAGTCCCACATTCCAAAATGCTCCTCAGAGCCTATTTTCATAAAGAAATTAAGAGTGGACCCAAAGTACACACAAACATTACAAAAAGACATCAAACGAGCCCAGAACAAGGGAACGTAAGTGTGGACCTGAATGCAGTTCTTTCAGTATTTAATTTGGTGTGAAAGCCTAGGTCATCCACTGCCACAAAATTTTATCCACTTTCATCAAAATATAAGCCAAAGGAAGAAGATAACAAAGGAGGAACACTCCTGTTCCTTGCCTCAATTCATGAGCAGAGTGCTGAATGTTTTCTGTGAAAACCACTCCTTTATGCATGTGAGATTAATAACGGAGTCTATAAGGTCATTCTTCAGCAGTTTCCAAATTCTCTGAAAACTGAAGTGGTCAAGTCAGAAATATAATCAAGACAGAAACAGAAGGATGTCTATGACAAGCGTTCACCTTGTAGAGACACTATGACAAGTAATTTATTCCAAAACAGATGGGCGCTGCTATTTCCATAAAGCAAGCTTCCAGCCCACTTGCGCTAAAACCCACAAACAGAGCTAACCTGCAAGCTTTCAGCACATGTGATCCAAGCAAAAGAATAAACACATTTCACAGAGCGTGCCAAAAGATGAACTGTAGGCTTGATAACAGACACAGGTAAGAACGTGGCCTAAAAGGGACACCTGTAAAGAGGTGGCAATGGACAAAAATTATTTACAGTGCAATTAAGACAACAAAAGCAAATGTCCCCTTCCAAAAGAGACAGAAATCCCTCACACATAAAAGATTTGGGAGTTGCTCTCTCCTTCACGACTAGGTAAGCACCCAGAGAAAATTTTTTCCCCTCACATTTTTCTTCACAAGATTTCATATTTACATTTACTTTCCATTCACCTACATAGAAAGAATATTACATGAATAAAGACTAAAACACACAGGTGTAAGAATCTTTACTATAATTGTACTTCTGCAAACTGTTCTATTACGATAACTAATGTTTAATTAAAAAAAAATAATAATCTACTGATGCAGATCTGCCTGAAGAAATTCTCAACTTTATGCATTTTTGTCACCAAATTTTTATCTGTTTAATTTTGACGTGACAATAGTGCACCACTACTGCAGCTTTATTACTTCATAGAAGGAGGTGATCTGATAGAGAGCAGTCCTGTGGAGAGGGACCTGGGGGTCCTGGTGGATAACAAGTTAACCGTGGCACAGCAATGTGCCCTTATGGCCAAGAAGACCAATGGGATCCTGGGGTGTATTAGGAGCAGTGTGTCCAGTAGATCAAGATAGGTTCTCCTCCCCCCTCTACTCTGCCCTAGTGAGACCTCATCTTGAATACCGTGTACAGTTTTGGGCTCCCCAGTTTAAGAGGGACAGAGATCTGCTGGACAGAGTCCAGTGGAGGGCTACGAGGCTGATTAGGGGACAGGAGGACATGGCTTATGAGGAGAGGCTGAGGGACCTTGGGCTTTTCAGTCTGAGAAGAGAAGACTTAGAGGGGATTTGATAAATGTTTACAAGTATCTGAGGGCTGGCCAGGAAAGGGGGGACAGGCTCTGCTCACTGCTCCCTGGGACAGGACAAGGAGCAATGGGTGTAAACTGCAGCAAAAGAGGTTCTGCCTCAACACAAGAGGGAACTTCTTTACTGTAAAGGTCACAGAGCACTGGAATAGGCTTCCCAGAGAGGTTGTGGAGTCTCCTTCTCTGGAGACTTTCAAAGCCTGTCTGGATGTGTCCCTCTGTGATCCATGTTAGTATTGCCCTGCTCAGGCAGGGGGGTTGGACTCGATGATCTCCTTGGGTCCCTTCCAACCCCTAACATCCTGTGAGCCTGTGATGCCTGGCCAAGCAATACACAAGTTTACTCTGTACACAGACTCTTTCAGCTCAGTCCTTTGGTTTTAAATTTTATCAAGACTGAGTAACAGAAACTCCACAACCATACTGCATAATTTTCCAATTTTTAATCTCCTGGCAATGTCACCAGATCTCTGTTCTGAGTACACCTTCAGCACAATCTACACTTCATGGCAGGCAAAACAGCCAACAACAAAAAGAAGTTAACTCTCAAACTCAAAATGTACAAGCAAAGCAACATAAACTTCCTGCTCCTTTTTACAGCTAACTCAGGTATTTACATAGTACAGCATAACCTGACATGTAACTACAGCTTCAGACAGTATCAATAATGCAATTAACCCCAAACTAATCTGGTTTCTTTCTGAAAAGAATTATCCTGAGAAAACAGTAATTCTGGTCAAGACATAAAGCTCAGAAGAAGCCACACAACGAGACATGGAAGCATTCAGGGGAGAAATGAGTATCACCTGGATAAGGGCAAATGGGTTTAAGCTGGAAGAGGGGAGATTCCGACTGGATGTTAGGAGGAAGTTCTTTACAGTGAGGGTGGTAAGACACTGGAACAGGTTGCCCAGGGAGGTTGTGGATGCTTCCTCCCTGAAGGCGTTTAAAGCCAGGCTGGATGAGGCCTTGAGCAGCCTGCTCTAGTGGGAGGTGTCCCTGCCTATGGCAGGGGGTTGGAGCTGGATGATCCTTGAAGTCCCTTCCAACCTAAACCATTCTATGATTCTATGATTCTATGTGCCATCAAGTTGTGAGGCTGACGCAAAGGGTAACTACATCTATTGAACCTCAATCATGTTCTCTGGAATAACAATTCCTTCAAACAGAGTCTCTGAGGTCTCATATGAAAAAAAATGCTTATGCTAAAAAAAAATCCAAGAAGTGTGGATTTAGCATTTATTTTTGTTGTTTCAATAAAGTCTACAAGGCACACTTTCCTCCATATGGTTGCTACAGTTGAAGAGGTTGTTATCTGTCTTTAAGTAGGAAGATTTAAGCGAGGTCACTATTGGTATGCCTCCCAGTCCTTGACAAGCCATATCTTATATGGCAAAGGAAACTCACAGTTTCTCCCTTGCTCCCAGCACCTAATATCTTACAAGTCACAAAATCTGTGAGCAAGGAGAAAAACATGGGAAAAAAAAAATCTACAACACCAGGTATAAAAGAGGATGGAAAAGTACAGAGATGACTTGAAGCAGGTTTTCAAATAATAGACAGGAAGGAGGAAAATGCAGAGTGAGACCCAGGAGGCCCAAGAGAGATTTATATTATAGGAAGTTTTACTTGCTCGGGAGCAAGCACTTTCCCTTGGAACTGTTCACTGGAAGAAGTTAGGAAGTTAAGATGCTGCCATATGGTCACCTGGTCAAGGCAAGGAAGAGTGGGCCAGCAAAGGGCTACCATCAAAGAGGTCAAGAGACAAGTAAATTAAACCATCAAAGTGACAGCTATATCACTGGTAAGATAACCCATTGGGGGAAAGAAAAAAGAAGAAAAAAGGACTGTGGATCACAGAATTTAAATCTCATAGACTGACAGGCAGGAATCTTTCAGTGGCAATTTTCAGTTATTCCACATAAAGAAAACTTCCTCCTGGACCCCTGAAAGCAAATGGCAATTTGCTTTGTTGTGTGTTACAAGCAGTTTTTCTGCTCTGCCTGCTGTGGGGTACAGCCTTCTGCATCAGTTTCCAAGCCAAGATGATCCTATGGCAGGATCATCTTCACTTCAAGGCAGGAAGCACTGTATTAAACATGTTGCCACTTAATACATTTTCTTCTAAGGTTCTGCTGAACACACAGACTGTGGGTCATAGGTTTGGGGTAGCAATGCCATGCAACACAATGAGTGCCAGGCTTCTGCAACAGGGCCACCATAATTGTGGTCTGATACTACTCCATTTTCCAGAGCAGTCATGCCCTCCTTTTTATCCTATTACTCTACCACCCTGCTCATGTTGATCAAGCCTCTGCTCTAGCTGTATTATCTGAGGGATCTGTTCAAAAGAATAGCTGCTCTGGCAAGCTGACCCAAAGCCACACCGTAACAATTGTAGCAATTACAAGAGGATAATAATCACTAAAATAAGTGAGGTGCACTCCTAGCCAGGACAGAGATGAAAATGGACATTTTATTCATTACTTCCCTTTGTTCTTGAGAATAATGTTCCCAATCTGCCTTCATACTGAATCTACTTTGCTCATGTTTAATGACTCAAAGTTGATAGTGCTGGTCTTGGTGACAAGATAGAGCCACTACCTAACGGAGCCCACAGGAGAATTTTTATGAACATCACCCCAGTGACCAGAGAAGAGAGTAGGAGAAGTTTGATAACACTTTCTTAGCTGTTTGAGTAAAATTGTCTGAGTTACACAAATAAGGGTGTTTGCGTTCTGGGTACTTGGGAAACGTTGATAAACTTCAGGTGCCAGAACTGGAGACTATGTCAGGAAGAATGAATTGAAACATTCTTTAAGATTCATCAGCCCAGTGAATCACAACATCCACCCAAGCAGTACTTCTGCAGGAAGAGTTTAAAACATCTCAAGTTTTCTTGACTGGAAACTCCTACAGTAATCTCCGTATCTATGCATAGCACTGACTATATTAAGCCAAAGAAGTATAAATGCTCCTTCCTACAGATCTACTGGGGAGATTATCACCCATGAGAACAAGCTCTACTCATGTCATCAAACCAGAAAGACTCCAGTTTTGGGAATCAGGTACAGACAGGGGACTCTTTTCAGCAGAAGCTAAGAAAAATCACCTCTGACCTGTACTGTAAGTCTGGAGTTGGAGAGGGACCATGGCTTCAGACTTCATCTCCTGCTATTCTTTGGCCCTTTTAGTGAACAAGGGACTAACCATTTATATAAGATGTCAAATGTCAGTCTCTAAAGCTCTTACTCAGCATTTATGACCTGTAGGAAAGCCAATGAAACAGCACAGGCTTCTGAAGCACGAGGAATATGCAACACTCAGAACTACATTTTATTTATATTTATCCTTGACCCACCTTTGTCAAAATTAGAAGGAGGCAAATCACAGCCAGTGTTCAAATGAAAACCAGATGACTGAAAAGAAATGCCACTATTTATTTATATTCATCAAAATATGGAAATAAGTTGAAGAATGTGCACTCCATGGCATGAGTGCAGTAGAGATGGGTAAAGGAGAGAACTGGAGCTACCAAACCCTGCAAAAACTCCAGCAACAGAACACATACAGACAATGTGTAGCCAGCCACAAGCCTGCCAGTCTACCAGGCTTTGGATACACTGTAATAGCATAGCACAGAGACACATCAGCCCAGAATTCTCATGTCACAGAAGTCAGGTGGTGGCAAAGAAAGCGAGGTCCACAGAGCCACTACATAGCACAATGCAGACACTCCAACTGACACTCAGATACGCTTGAAAATAGTAGCAGAAGACATTGTGAGCAAATATGCTCATTCCTCTCCCAACAGTATTCCACTAGTTTAGTGATCTAAGCTGATTTGACAGCCTTCATAATTTTTCCTAGAGATGTGCCTAACTCTGGATCTATCTATCCAAGAGACATTTCCTTCCATTGATAAATACAACCTCCAGCAAATACCATCTACCACATTCACATGCCAACAGTAGATGAACATATGCAAGTTATGGAAACGTACAGCAAATACTCCAACATTATGGATTGCAGCCCTGTGAAAAGAAACTTAAAGAATATGAAGTTACAGCTCATGTATTGTCCACAGTAAGGAAAGGGCTTGACAATATGACCTGCAGCAAAACACTCTGGCACTGAGGTAAGATCGGTAACACATATATTTGTGCTGCAGATGGTGCTTAGGTTCTTTCAATCTTTTAACCCAGGATCCTTGAAATTAATTTCTAACTGATCTGGAAGTGCTCCCATGTATCATTTAAAAAAACAATATTAAAAACCAACTTTCATCAGCTACTCAATGCTAACTCCTGAGATAAAGTGATTCCTCTTTTTCATCCACTCCTAGAATAACATTAATGTCAAAAATCCAATATCAATAGCTTGCTTGCATTCTGGCAGGTCTCCAGGATAGTATGTTTGCTTTATTTGACCATCTAATATCTTCTAACAGTTAAAAACGTCTTCAGCAGAAGTCATGTTGCATTTCCACATGACACTGGCAGGACTGGTGAGGATGTTTCTTTTAAGTAGCATGTATTACAAAGTGAAAAACATTACAGAGTAACAGAGATTGATCTCATCACACTTGCTGCCAGACAACAACAACAACAACAAAAAACCCAATCCACCCAAAATGCAGCAAACTATTTCCAGGGAGAGATAACAGAGCATATTTCTTAATTTCCTCAGTAGCCCTCAACATATGTAAAACTGTGGTCACAGTGCCATAAATTCAGTCTGTGGGAAGTGTTTGTACTAATTACTGGTATAGGACCTTGACATTAGACATTGCAAAAAACAAGCATCAACTAGACCAGCTTTTTGACAGCAAAGAGATAATTATTAGGCTTCCACTCTTGAGGAATTCCCAGGACTTATTAATGCTAGCACACAAGAAAAACCCTGATGGAAGAACAGAAGCTTTTATTTCCCCACTGTGATAAAATAACCCATCTTTAAGAAAAGATTGCACATGATCAGGCAATAGAAGACCCACTTAACAACCACTTTGTCATGGGTTTGCTACAGATGTCCTAATGATATAATCATTTTTCATTTTCACAGAAGCATCCAAGAAGGTGACTGACTAAATATGTCAACAACTTCATAGAGACAGAAAAATTAGAGAAAGAACTAAGTATTGCCCTCTGCATGGCTTTGTCATTGTCTGTCCAGGGAAAATCAAGCCACCAAATCTCTGATGAATCCAAGCAGTGAAAAAATTAGATGTTCAAACACATTACAGGATCATGTATCAACTTGCCTAAATTCTGGATTCAAAACACAACCTGACATGTAAAGCCTGTTTTCAAAACTACTTAGATAATGAGAAACTTAAGTCCAGCTGCATGTGTCTTTGGATTAGTGGCACTGTTTAATTCTGAGACTTTCAGAACTATATGTAAATTCCAACAATGTCTAAAGTATAGCATTCATGATACAAGACATGGAATTTTCAGATCTGTCACACCTCAAAAATATCAGAACTAACTGAAAAGCTTAGCTACCACGAGTTTTCATTCATCTACATGCTACTTTTCTACTAGGGAAAAGAGGAAACTGAGATGTAACTCTGTCGTCCGTATCTATTCTGTGGTAAAGGGTTGGACTTGATGATCTGTGAGGTCTCTTCCAACCTTGGTGATACTGTGAGACTGTGACCTAACCTCTGCACACAGTCTACAAAACCCATTTCCTGGTAGAGGAGTTCGGCACTGAACCTGGTTAACCAGACAAAGTTACACTCTGCCCCAATACTCATTCCAGCATTTTCTACTTCAGATATTTTTCTTCAGTCCACCTGTCTAGGAGAGCTGCATGTTCAGAGGTTACATGAAGAAAGCTGTAGGTCAAGCAAAGCAGCATCTTCAGCACACAGCTCTCACTTCTAGAAAGACGCTGTCCCACAGTCAGGCACCCCTTGCTAGCCAAGAGATTTCAGGAAAAGCTTTCAGGAAAATCTTTCTCTTCAACATATGACATTCTGCCTTTAGAGAATGTTCTTCCTCCAAAAAAGTCTCTAACATCTTACTTGCCTTTCCAGTTTTACTGGGAAGCATTTATCTTTCAGTCCTCTCTTTCTTCACCATACACATCAGTGCTCTCAGTCATTTGCATTGGCTTGTCAGTAGAATAAAAACACATTTGCCATTGGAATGGGCTGCCCAAAGACCTGGTGAAGTTGCTGTCCTTGGAGGTGTTCAAGAAAGGCCTAGATGAGGCACTTAGTGCCACGGTCTAGTTGAATGGACAAGGCTGGGTGCTAGGTTGGACTGGATGATCTTGGAGGTCTCTTCCAACCTGTTTGATTCTGTGATTCTCTGACTCATTGTCATTCAGCATCTGCAGCTCTCATTGCCATCTTCTAGTTGCTTACCATGCACAGCCCTGGATCAGGTACAAATTACTCCTACTTTTGGATACTTTTACTGTTGACTACCCTTACTGCTACTCTACTGGTCTTCAAAGCATACAAGGTATTCTCATAATATCAGACACAATTGTGTGAAACAAAGTTAACAGACAAACACAGACACACACATTCTCCATGCAGGTCAGTCAGCTTTGAAAACTGTAAGTTTCTGAAGTATTGTGTGCTAGTTTGAGCCTTGCTAGAATGTTTTGGTGAGAAGAATTAGATCATAGGCTGAGAAATGAAAACAGTGGTGAGGTCTACTGCCCTCACAGCCTTGCTGAGATGTGTAAAGAAGAAAGGCAAAACAAAGATAAAGGCACTTTGCTTGCTCTCTTCGCTGGAAGCTTTGCCTGCTGGGGAGAGCTGAGGCTGCTGGCTGAACTCCATCTTGCTTTCTAACCTCACCCTCCATGTGCTTTGGCTGATTTCACCTTTGCTTCCTAATCCTCTGGCCGAACCTCCTTTCTTGCTTGGGACTGGGGTAAGGTTGAGAGGGGTAGGGGGAAGGTGAGGGGTGGTTGAGAGCCCCTCCTGGGGACTCAGGTTTCTGGGAGGGCTGTTGTGTTTCTGTATTACCTTTTTCCCTTGTATATTTCTGTCTATAACTGTATATACTGTAAATATCTGCTTGTAAATTGTGCCAGCTGTAAATACAAGCTTCATTCAAATTTCCAGAGCTGGCTGAGTCTAGTCTGGGTGATTTCTAAAGTGTGGTTGGCAGGGGACACCCAAACCATCACATATTGAATAAAACCTAATTCCATGACAAACTGTAGTTTATCTAATGGAAAAGATACAACTTATACTACAGTGTGGTTTTTCTTCAGACACATCATGATTCTAAACAAAAAAAACTTATAGTCTAGCAATATGGATAATTCCTTTTGAAACTAAGAATAAATTGATTTGTATCCAAAATGTTACACAAACTGACACTATTAAAGAAGACAAAGTGTTGATATTATGTTTAGAATGCAAGTACACTTATCCAACACACTGCCTGAAACAGGCTGGGAGGTGATCTGCTGGAGAGCAGTCCTGTGGAGAGGGACCTGGGAGTCCTGGTGGATAACAAGTTATCCATGGGAAAGCAACGTGCCCTTCTGGACAATAAGGCCAATGGGATCCTGAGGGGCATTAAGAAGAGTGTGTCCAGCAGATCAAGAGAGGCTCTCCTTCCCTTCTACTCTGCCCTGGTGAGACCTCATCTTGAATACTGTGCTCAGTTTTGAGCACCCCAGTTTGGGAGGAACAGGGATCTGCTGGAGAGGGTCCAGCAGAGGGCTAGGAGGATGATTAGGGCACTGGAGGACATGGCTTATGAGGAGAGGCTGAGGGACCTGGGGCTTTTTAGTCTGGAGGGGAGAAGACTGAGAGGGGAATTTAATGAATGTTTATAAACACCTGAGGGCTGGTCAGGAGTGGGGGGACAGGCTCTGCTCACTTGCTCCCTAGGATAGGAGCAATGAGTGTAAGATGCAGCACAGGAGGTTCCAGCTCAACACAAGGGGAGACTTCTTTACTGTAAAGGTCACAGAGCACTGGAACAGGCTTCCCAGAGAGGTTGTGGAGTCTCCTTCTCTGGAGACTTTCAAGGCCTGTCTGGATGTGTTCCTCTGTGATCTCTGCTAGATTGTGTGGTCCTGCTCTGGCAGGGGGGTTGGACTCAATGATCTCCTTGGGTCCCTTCCAACCCCTAGCATCCTGTGAGCCTGTGAACTGACAAAGAACATTAGTTTTGCAAAAAAATGGTAATTTCCCCCCCACACATACACTTTCTAATCCTATTAATCTGAGTTTCCTCTAATACTATGTATTATATACATGTTATTTAGATGTAATTTCAAAGTTTTGTCTTGTGAGGCACTGTCGAGTTGCAACTTTTAACCGCTAAATGATTTTACATAAATACAAAATCTGAGATAATTAAATTAGAAACTGAAAATCTATCAGTTCTCCTTTCTATATTTTTTTTTGTAGTAACACAAAAAATACTTCACTAGATAATCATTAATGCAACGGAAATAATTCAGCAAGAAGCTAAGGTGCATGCTACTACAATTACTGTCATTTTATGGCTTCAATACATATTTGTGTGAAAGGCTGAATGCAGTAAACACATCAAAGAATATCTTATTACCCAATAATGCACACAGTCAGCTACCTCACTGGCATTATAAAATGGTTATTTCAGGTTCATGTTGTTGTAAGGAAATTTTACACATTCTGCTGCTCATTTTATTGGGTCATTTCTGATGCATAATGTAGGGCACTGTAAGACAAGAGAAAGGTACACGGATATAAATGCACACATGCACACTATTTTAACATGTTCTATCTACCAGCACCTAAAATAGATGTAGTCCATAGGTGAGAACTTTAGTTTATGTACACTAACACATATTATTTCTAAAGTAATTTAAAAATGAATCAAATTAGGAATGAGCAATGAGGTGCTTCAGGTTAAAAGGTCCTCAGTTAACTGACTACCATCTTATTTAACAGGCATTTTACTTTTGAGAAAACAAAAAAATCCTGAAGTATGTGTATCAGCCACACAAACCACTAATGGACATAAAGGCATGCTTTTCCAGGATGTGTATCACTCCTTCATGCCAGGAAGCCCTTTGCCTGTTGCTCTAGTCAGTGGGTTTTTGTATTGGTTTTTTTTGGGGGGGGGGGGGTTTGTTTCTTTGTTGTTGTTTGTTGGTTGGGTTTTTTTTTACTTTTTGCCAAGAGAGTAATAATCTGAAGCAGACAATCAAACACCCATATAAAAGATGTTCTCTGAAGACCATAAAATAATTAGGATTTTATACTCCAGTTAACCTTGAATAGCTTTTACTTCAATAGCTGTGTTTCCCTCACTGTTCAACGTTGCAACCAACAGCTTCACGAGCAGTCCAGCCTACACCTCACCTTGCCCACAGGTTTTCTTACTAGAGTTACTTGGTGGCTTGGGAGGGGGAAGTTCTGCAATCTCACCACACTTTATCCAGTCAGGCACGGCCCTGAGCAAAGGTACAGGAACATGTAACTATAGAAGAAAGACTTTTGATATGAGTAACAGGACTGACCTTTGAAAAGTTACCACACTTCTGGAAGACACCCTACCTAACTGTTCTCAGGTCTGCTCTACTATTCAGCATTGGCCACCTGTGTATTCTGCTTCTAAAGCACATTCTGCAGATTTCAGTTCTGAAACTTGCTGAAGCTTCTAAGCTTTTTACCTTATCATCTCTTTACTTACCTATTTTATACTCAATTGAAGAAATTATAATTCACTAATCATAGAAAAAGGTGGGGGGAAAAAGGTCCTAAGCATCTACATTAAAAGTCTGAGAATGCTTTCTACAGAAGCAGCTTTAATTTCTTCCTCTAGCTTTGCTTCCATGCAGGTATAAACCAGAGGCTGGAAGTTTCATATGATGTGGTGTCTTTAATTGCCACTACCTAGTGGTTTGTTAAAAACATAAAATAAAATGTAAAATCAGATTCAAAAAATAATTTAATAGTGAGACTCCAGTACATCTGCCACAAATAAGTGTCTTAGGGAATATGCAGGCTTTTTTTTCCCCCCCTCTTAAGCAAAGGCCCTTCTGAACTTTTTGAAATCTCATGTTAAAACAAAATGTTACAATGAATACCAACTGCAAAAAAAATCCTGTGCATAGCCACATCCTTTGTATACATGTAAATACATCTGAACAAAACCCAACTCCTGGTAATAGCATAGGCCATGCATTTTTCAAATTTCTAAAGACCACATGCTGCATATTTAATCATTTCCATTTTTACTGACCCAAGCCAAATGCATTTTCAAATGGAAGGATGAAAACAAAAATTAAGTGTCTATGTAGGAAATAATTACTGTAAAGTTTAAAGCAGTAAGTACACAAATGCTATAAAATCCAACCACTCTAAAATGACTATAGCTGTAACTGATTATAGCAATTAAACATTTCCATTATACCTTTATATTGAATTTTCTAGTAGAAAAAAAAAAATCCCTCTCAAACTACTATGAAAATGGGCAAAGCAACACACATCATTGCCATGCTTTTACCACAATATGTATACAGATACACATATTACTCACGTCAAATGAAAAGCCAAAGTGAATTCTGTTTTCTGAAGTCATTAAAAAGACATTTTATTACTTTGTTGTTCTCCTTTCTTCTCTTACTCTCCAATTTTTATCTAGCTAGCTCAAGCAACATGTTGGATCTTAAATGGATACTATGACTGTTTTTTTCCCCCTTTTCCAGACGTTCTTGTTTTTCACCTCTGTGCTGTGAATCCCATAGCAGCCCTCAGCAGCACTGGTGTCCCACTGAACTGAACCAGTACACAGGGAATCAAAACTCTGTTGTGGTTAAGCAGGTCTATAAGCAAACTGCTTCAGCTTACAGATTCATTCCTCAGCAACCATTATTTTTAATGAGGCCAGTTTACTTTTGGAATCTTGGCAAAAAAAAGTCATTTACTCTAGTCCTAGAGCAATGACTGCAAACTGGGCAAACATAAAGATTACATGCAATGTAAAATCTGCATGTGCATATCATTACACAAAAAAACCCCATGATGTGCTGGGAAAGAGGTCTGTCAAGCTATCGTATTTGTTAATGAAAAGAACAGTTTTACCCCAAACCAGTCTACTGTATCAGATTTGATAGAACAAGTGTTAACTAAACGCTGTTCTTAAAAGCTTTGATGAGAAAAACCTAACACGTTAAACTAAGAAACAGTTCAAGGACAGCAGGAGGCAATTCCAGAACACAGGCACAATCTATAAAGGCAAACTACCACAGCTTTTTGATGTCAAGTAAGTAGCAATATCAGTATACAACAAAGCTTAGAGGCAGACTGTTGTATCATGTTTAAAAGTTTAATATCCAGGGTCAAAAGCCTCAATTACCTCTTCTACTACTTTTCTTAGCAAAGAAATGGATGGTAAAGTATGATCCGTTGGAAGCATTATTTCAATTATTACAAAGGGTTTTTTCTTAGTCCCTTAGCATCTGAATTTTCAGTATTTCAGTTATGCAGCATCTCAGATACTCAGCCTACAACGAAACACCTATGACTTCAGCAAGGTGGGAGGTCAGAGACTCTTACTTTGAAAACATATACATTTCTTAAAATGGGTTATGCACATTAAACGGCCTAACAACAGGGGAACAGCACAAGAGGAGGGGCACTCAGTAAAACTGCAGCTCAACTGTGGAGAAGCATTTTAAATCCATTCATTTTAGAAAAAAAAAAAGGCAGAGAAGTACTGCACATTTTTAAGAAAGTACATCTGGGGGGGAAAAAACCCCTGCCCTTATTCAAACTATGTATTTTTTACTACATTATTGTATTAAACTTGCCCAAATGGCTAATTGATGAATGTTAGTGCCTACTTAATAATTTAGTTAAGTGGTGAAAGATGATTTTCTAGTTATTTTGCATGGGTATGTTCACAGTATCACAGTATCACCAAGGTTGGAAGAGACCTCACAGATCATCAAGTCCAACCCTTTACCACAGAGCTTTGTCCATGGAGGGTATGATTAAAGGGTAACTGAAAAGTGGATGAAAGGTATCTTTTTAAGGTGAAAGAGGAAAGAAACAAGGTGAGGTTTTTATTTTGAATATAGCAAGATATCTTTGAACCTGATAGAGAAAATCACATAGAATCCTCTACTCATTCTTCTACGCCTTCCATGTCCACTCCACAGCTTCAAAGAAATTATTCTGACCTTTACTGTGGATGAATCTAACCTCATTCATTGAGTCAAAGAGGAATACAATTCTGCTGCTACCACTTTACCAAAGCAGAAAGAAAAAGTAAAGAAAAAAAAAAAACCTGCCAATCTCTTGACATGGCAATTTTAACCTTTGTAAACAAAACCTAGAATTAACTAACTTTGGATTTTAGAAAGATGAATCACCGTTATCAAATATTATAAATCAAGTCCTGTAAGTTAAGAGAAAATGAATGGGGTATGATTAAAGGGTAACTGAAAGTGGATGAAAGGTATCTTTTTAAAGTGAAAGAAGAAAGAAAAAAGAGCTTTTTTTTTATATTTTGAATATAGCAAGGTATCTTTGCATCTTTTTAAGGTGAAACAGGAAAGAAATAAGTTTTTTTCCCTTGATTTTGAATATAGTAAGGTATCTTTGTATCTTTTTAAGGTGAAACAGGAAAGAAACAGGGTGAGGTTTTTTTTTATTTTGAATATAGCAGGTATCTTTGTGTCTTTTTAAGGTGAAAGAGCAAAGAAACAAGGTGGGTTTATTTTGAATATAGCAAGGTACCTTTGCATCTTTTCAAGGTGAAAGAGGAAAGAAAGAAGGGCTTGTCTTGATTTTGAATATAGCAAGGTATCTTTGTATCTTTTTAAGGTGAAAGAAGAAAGAAACAAGGGCTTTTCTTAATTTTGAATATAGCAAGGTACCTTTGCATCTTTTTAAAGTGAAAGAAGAAACAAAGTGTTTTCTTAATTTTGACTATAGCAAGGTACCTTTGCATCTTTCTAAGGTGAAAGAAGAAAGAAACAAGGGCTTTTCTTAATTTTGAATATAGCAAGGTACCTTTGTATCTTTTTAAAGTGAAAGAAGAAACAAAGTGTTTTCTTAATTTTGACTACAGCAAGGTACCTTTGCATCTTTTTAAGGTGAAAGAAGAACAAAACAAGGGCTTGTCTTGATTTTGAATATAGCAAGGTACCTTTGTATCTTTTTAAGGTGAAAGAGGAAAGAAACAAGGTGGGTTTATTTTGAATATAGCAGGTATCTTTGTATCTTTTTAAGGTGAAAGAGGAAAAAAAAACCAAGGGCTTTTTAAATTTTGAATATAGCAAGGTATCTTTCAACTTGATAGAAAAAGATCACACAGAATCCTCTACTCGTCCTTCTACTCCCTCCATGTCCACTCCACAGCTTTTAAGAAATTATTCTGACCTTTACTGTAGATGAATCTAACCTCATTCATTGTGTCAGAGAGGAATACAATTCTGTTGCTATCACTTTACCAAAGAAAAAAAAAACCCAGAAATAAAAGAAAGTTTTGGCAATACTTTAACACAGCAATTTTAACAGTTTTTACCTTTGTAAACAAAATCTAATGCCTTTGGGTTTTAGGAAGATTAATCATCGTTATCAAATATTCTAAATCAAGCCCTATAAGTTAAGAGAAAATGAATGTGGTGGAGGTGAGAAATGCCTTCTGCACAAGCCTTTATCAATGATCAATGCCTAGCAGGCTGGGCTGCAATGCCACCTGGTGGCTTAGAGGAAATAACAGGCTTCTGTTTGATGAGTGCTTAGTGGCTTGGAAAGCATGCAATGTCCTATAAAAACACCCAACAAGGCAACAGTGATTAAGTCAATTATTTGTATTTCTTAGCTAACAAGTGTGGGTTTTCTTTCCTTCGTTCTGTCGCTCCCAGAGCGCAGTATTTTAAGTCTTAAAGCTTACATGTCCAGATCTAACTGCAGATGGAATGTTAGGAATTGTTTTCAGCCGTGAGTTGAACTTGCTGATGAGTACATTGCACTGTGAACAGCAGAACACATACACGCAGAGGCAAATTCACACAATCGATGCCAAAAGTTGACTTTTTTTCCCCATTTGAGGGAAAAAAAAAAATCAAATACAGCAGAAGTCTGAAAGGAGGGTTACTGAAATGCTTTGTAAAATTACACTGTATAATTAATTCCATAGTAAGAACGTTTTTATGGTGTGTGTTGGTGACCTTTTATTACCATCAAGTTCACAATGCTGGTGGGCTGCCTTTTAATCCCTCTGCAGACAAAGGCCCTAAATAAACACAGATCCCTTCCTGGGAAAAAGTCCTCTCTGGTTAAATGGTAAGGAAATGAGTAAATCATTAGTAATCTTTAAAGCCAAAGCTATAAACTCAAGTTACCTTAAGTTAAAATGAAAGTGTCCTGCAAGAGTTTCAAAGTTCTGTCACAGATAGAAATCTCCAGCTCTTGACTCCAGACTAGGCGCCAGCTGATAAACAAACAATTTAAGTCAAGAGCTGGAGAATTCCCAGCCTTTTCATTTAATGGCTTTGGCCAAGAGTATTTATTGCCTCCAGTTTTATTCTCACTTAGCTCTAAGAGGAAATTTAAACTCATCATTATCTTAAAGCCCCATATGGGCCACAGTCAGCTCACCTGATAGAGCTCCTTTTACTCTGCGTAAGTTCTACTCCCCACTAGAAGTGATGTAATAGTGTAAACTAATTAAATGTAGTTTTAGGCTGACTTTTTAATAGGCTAAATAAATTTTGTTCAATATGGTTTATATTCCCACTTGGGGCAGTAATCATTCCAAAAAGTTTAACTTTACAGTTTCCAATCTAAACTACTAGTAGTTTACCCCATAAAGGACAACTGAAACAAACAAACAAATAAACCAACAGTCTTCAGAACATGAACATCCCAACTGCTAGAAGCAACTGTAACAAAAATTCTTTGCCATAAATTGATCCATTGGCACCAAAAGGTACACAGAATTGTGAAAATGGAGATGGTGTAACAATTCCAAGACTTACAAAAAATAAACTGAATGAATTTGAGGACATATATGTAATTAAAAGTCGATATTTAGAGCTTTTCTGGGTTTAGAATGAAAATAAGCAGAGCTATGGAGCTGGAAAGTAAATATTAACTAAGCATCTGTGACTAAGCCAAGGCATTGAATGTGGTAAGCAAGCCCAGCATGGAAATATTTTATCCTAACTCAACAAGAAGACCACATCACCCTGTGCTTCAGCTGTCACCTTCCTCCTTCTGTTCTAAAAGTATCTATGAGAAGGAGGTTAGAGTTCTTCAGTACAGAGTCTAATGCTTGTTTCACTTCAGAGATTTTTTTAGATCCATGATGACTCAGATTCAGCCTTTGCACCTCATCTCAGACATCTCCCCTAAATGAAACATATTTGTCCTGCATATTAATACTTTTACTTCAGAAATAAATTTCATAAATGTTGGAGATTGAGAACTGTGCTTGTCTGACTACAATGTTTAATGGGTTAATAGAACTCAAACTTGAAACCAGGAGGTTGTATTCCCCTCCCACCCAGCCCCCTCCCCACAAAATACTTTCCTAACCTGACTTGGCTGAAAAAGCCAATTAATTGTTCCAGTGTCTGCCAAGACCTTTTATTCCTTTGAAAATGTGTATAGTATTTGAGACAGCTGGCTATTCCAAACCCAGGTAACACCCCTAAATGTGGAAAGAATGAGGGAACATGAATTATGTTTAGCATTTTGAATGATTTTTAATGAAACAGACAGATATCCTAAATTTACTGTATTTCCAGCATATGTTATTATCAGTTAAAAAGAAAAAATATAGTGTCTAGCTGTCTCTGATGCTCCACTGTGTGTATGGAAGCAGTTTTAATGCAAATTTCACTAGAATATCTGGAACTAGTTTTTCTGTCTTTGTTAGGAACTGATAGCAAACACTATGATGTCATGTAAAACACATACACACAAAGAAGCAACCACCAAGTGACAGATAAGAACCTTTCTGAGCCTAAGCCACTGTAGTTGCTACAGAAACTAGTCATTTTAGGTCAAATTAGGGTCGTTGCGAGACAGAGAGGAAACCCTTAGGACAGTTGCATGCCAAGTATCTGGCTTAGCATTGAGCAAATAACTGCAATTACATCCTTATTTACTTTTCTACATGGATAAGAGGCTTAAAATATACTACAGTACTACAGAAAGCAGAGAAAAAAGGTCCATAAAACTCATTTTGCAACATCTCTACTCATTAAGAGGCTCTTCCTAAGAAATTGCTGCTGAGCTGCACATGTAGTCAACATCAAGAACGAGAAAATGAAACATTCAGACATTAATAACTAAACTACCAATCCATATGAATTTATGTAACTAAGAGATATTCTCCTATAAACTCTTATCTTTTAGAAGGGGTGGTAGCTATTTATATTTCTTGTATTGGTTTGAGGCTAATTGGAATATTTTAATGAGAAAAATGAGATTCTAGGCTGTGAAAAGAAGACAACAGTGATGTCTAATTCACTCATAGGCCTGATAAGATATAAAAACAAGAACACAAACACAGATTAGGGATTTGGTGGCTCTCCCTGGCTTATGCTGTATTAACTGCTCTGTCTGGATCTGTGTAACCCAACTAATTGTTTCCTTCTAACACCCTTGCCAAATCTTTCAACTCACCTTGCATGTAAAGCAGACTCTGGGATAAGGGAGGAGAGTGGAAAGAAGGTGGAAGGGTGGTTGGCAGCCCCTCCTGGGCACATTTCTGGGAGGCTGTTGTGTTTCTGTATTACTTTCAACTTGGAGGTGTTCAAGGCCAGGTTGGATGAGGTCTTGAGTGACCTGTTTTAGTGGGAGGTGTCCCTGCCTATGGTGGGGGGGTTGGAACTGGATGATCTTTGCTGTCACTTCCAACCTAAACCATTCTATGATTTCTGTATACAGCTGTAAATATTTGTAATATATTGTAAATACCTGCTTGTATATCATGCTAAGCTGTGAATATAAAGCTTCACTCCTGAACTTCCAGAGTCTAGTCTGGGTGAATTCATTGTGTGGAGGTGTAACTCCCAGAACCACTACATTTCTTCAGAGCATTTTCACTATAATCAGTTAAATCCACCAGACTTATTGTACATTTGTCCTGTAACTTTGGATTTGACCCACAAGCTTTACTTTCAGGATAATCTCATAACTGATATAAGAGGAACACCTGCAAGTAGTATGCTTGCACGTAAATATACTCTGTGCACTTTTAGAAGCACATGTGAACAAGTACACTGTGAGCCAGTATTGACAACTCCTACATACTGGGGAAACCTACAGAAGTGTCAACAAACATACCAAAACTAAGACAAGAAAAGAAAATCAGGGACTGTTTCTCTGAGAGTATGTTTACATCTTTCTGTACACCTTCAGTTTGTTTGCTTTTGTTTGTTTTCCAAGGAAAATAAAAACGCTGAATGCAGTTATGTGTAAGACTTAGAAACAGGGCTTTCATGGCTGAACTGTGACTCCTCTGGTTTAATCTTCCCCCTCCCTAACTTAATTTCCAGGCACTTTATTTAAATACATAAAATCTATGGAGTTCTATCTTACCATAGTGAGTAGCTATTCACAGTGACAATTACATTTACTGACTTTTACAGAAAGCATCTGTGATTAGGGAGGCAAAGTAATGACAGTCTGCACAGATTAGCCCCAGAGTTCACAGCTATGTACAAGATGTATTGACTTCTGAAACATATCCCAAGCTTGGGAAATTCAAATCCAGCTGAAGCAACCAGTGCAGGTGACCAAGAGCAGGTAGATGCCTTCTTAGTGAGAGTTATCAGTACAAGTACATATCCTAATACTGCTTGGCAAAGCCACAGAAAGTTCAGTGGTTTCAGCACCCTACATGAGCATTAGGAACAGTTGAAATTTGGTGCTAAAGCCATGCAGCAATTAAACACTCCTTAGCAAATGCAGTCTATGCCAGGTAATTACAGACAACTACTTCTCATCTAATAAACCTTCTCCAGTTCTATTCTCCCACCCCAAATCCTATTTATTTTGTCCAGGACAGCAACTGGAATTTAGAAAATGTGTTTTCTTTTACCAGCTAGTGTAGGACATAAGAGCTGCTACACAAAAAAGTGACAGAGATTCAAGTGTGCTCATTCCCAGCTGCAACTTCATGAGAAACAGCAGTGTACTCACTGGAGTCAATGAAGGGAGAAGAAAAGATGGACATTATTTCTGATTTAATTAGAGAGCTAGGAAGTGAAGGACAGTATCTGAAGTGAGTCAGCCATTGTTGTGCTGAAGAGACATAAACAGAGCAGTTAATGAAACATAACATCTTTCAAAGTCTAAATACATAGTTCTCCTTCAGGGTCATGTTTGCAGGAGATGCTGTTTAAAAATAGCCATAAAATACTGCAATTCAGTTTGATCTCATTTCTAAGACAGAAGTTTAAGTCCTTGTGCTAAAATATATTCCCACAAGGTTTAAATAATGTATCAATAAGGTTAGAAGCTGAAAATAGGAAACAACAAATCCTTGAGCTTAGGTGACACCAAATAATAAATTGTCTGTTTAGTTTGGGATGAAGAATACTTCCAAAGAATTAAAAGAAAGAAGTCCAGCCAAATCATGTCCAGGATGCTGGCTCTCATTGTGTGTTGAAAGCCCTGAGTTTCAAAGATATATTTGGTAGTATAAAACAGAATACTCCACAGACACTTAACAGATAGGGAGGACACACTTTTCAACCTGCACTAAACTCCCTTTGAAATGGATGGACTTAAGCATCTACTTAAGTGTTTTATGCTGAATTGGAACTTTATAGATGTGCTCTGTTAGGTACTTTTACTGATTTTCTTTCCCATGACTTCATATAGTTTAAATTTCTTGATCCTCAGCAATAAAGCAATAGCAGTGAAAATGTTATTGAAGTTTGATAGTGATGAAATAACAAATTTCACAAGACATGACTATTTCAGTAATCTTCTCTTTCCAGAGTTCAAAGCTGAAAATAGCAGATTTTAATACATACTAAAGTTTTAGCTGTCAGTTTAGCCTTCAAAGGGACCTGGGGTTACTGGTAGATAGTAGCTGAATACGAGCCAGCAGTGTGCCCAGGTGGCCAAGAGAGCCAATGGCATCCTGGCCTGTATCAGGAACAGTGTGGCCAGTAGGACAAGGGAGGTTATTCTGCCCCTGTACTCGGCACTGGTCAGGCCACACCTTGAGTGCTGTGTCCAGTTCTGGGCCCCTCAATACAAAAGAGATGTTGAGATACTGGAACGTGTCCAGAGAAGGGCAGCAAAGCTGGTGAGGGGCATGGAACACAGCCCTGTGAGGAGAGGCTGAGGGAGCTGGGGGTGTTTAGCCTGGAGAAGAGGAGGCTCAGAGGTGACCTCATTGCTGTCTACAACTACCTGAAGGGAGGTTGTAGCCAGGTGGGCGTTGATCTCTTCTGCCAGGCAAGCAGCAACAGAACAAGGGGTTACAGTCTCAAGTTGTGCCAGGGGAGGTCCAGGCTGGATGTTAGGAGGAAGTTCTTGCCAGAGAGAGAGATTTGCATTGGAATGGGCTGCCCAGGGAGGTGGTGGAATCGCTGTCCCTGGAGCTGTTCAAGAAAAGCCTGGATGAGGCACTTAGTGCCATGGTCTAGTTGACTGGACAGGGCTGGGTGCTAGGTTGGACTGGATGATCTTGGAGGTCTCTTCCAACCTGGTTGATTCTGTAATTCTGTAAATGTTAATGTCAACTGAAAATAAACTAATAAAATTTAAAATGAGTCGTCTCTAAAACATTCAAGATTTGGAATGTTTGGAGCTAAGAATTCAGCAGCATCTGGAATAAGCGAATAAAAAACCCCAAAGACAGAGAAGACTTTCAAATGCTCTAATGGGATCTACTGCCCTGTACTTCAATAACTTGTTATTATCAGCTGTCATAATTAATTACACTTGCATCTCCCTTTGCTCTTTTGCTAACAGAAGACAAAATACAACGAAGCAGTTTCACTACGTTTGTCCAATCAGTAATCTGCACGAATTACCTGTCAAAAAAACCACCTCAAAGTGACCTGTACACAAAAAGTTGCCAAACCACCTATCCTCTCCCTACTTTGTTTTTCATTCAGTAGTCTTTTCTTGGAATTCAACAGCAAAGTAAAAAAAAGAAAAAACCCCAAAGCTACTGTACTTCACTGCTTCTTGCACAATGCATTGGAAGAACTGGCTCAGAAACTTGTCTTCCATTTCCAGCTCTACTATTTGGTCTAATAAAAGCTTCTACTTCTCTGTACATGACTTTGCTACTTTGTATTCTTAAACCACAATGTAAAAGAACACTGGTACTCTGTTACTATGATTAGTACTGAAATATTATAGATATGTACTATTCGTGCTGCAAGAATTTAATTAGCATAATAATACAGTACTATGGCAAGAATTTATGACTTAAAAGAGAGTTGAAATTCCTCCTTGGCTCAGCATTCAGAAGCAAGGCAAAATAGCGACTCACACCACTTTTAGACACTGAGGATTACTGCACCCAAGTAGTAATTTACACACATCCCACAAGAAATGGCAGAGCCATAGGAAATGCCACTCTTAACCACACATGGCTACATTTGCCTGACTACTGCACTCAGCCTGTCTTTTTCCAATTAAGTTCCATCTGTTTCCTTGGTTGGACTTGGTTGGCTTGAGGCTACTCAACAGAACATCCACTGTGTGTTAATGCATCCGATCGCCCCAAAACCTTTCACTGCCAGAAACCTTCCTCAAAGCATGTCATTGGGTAAGGGTAGGCAAGAGAATTGGGTACGTGGGAGTGGGTGTGTGGCACACGAGCACTGGCAGCAAGCTGAAAAAGCACAGTTTTAGAAACTTTAACACATCCGAGGAAGGGTTAAGTACCTACGACATAAAATAAAAAGCACCATTTTTCTTTCATTATATAGTCTGACCAAAAAGCTTCTGAAACCAAAATTAAACAGTGTGTTCCCTTTCACTCCCCAACACACACACACACTCTAAAATAAATAATGGCCAAACTGATTTAAATGAAATTCTGTAGAAGAATTTGTGCTTGGATGAAAGTGGCACATTGGAGCCTGAAGCGAAAGTAAAACCGCCAAGTTATAAACCTCTCAAAGGGAAGGTTTATAATGGAAATGCCAACAGACCCTTAACTATAGTGGAGCTGTTAGGTGCCAACATATAAATAATTTTAGTTTTTGTGGTTGCTTACGATAAATTAGATACAGTGCAAGTGGAAACAGTAGGGTTCTGATTCAGTAAACAGTAAGGGCCAAGAGTGCATGTTTGGATTTTCAGACAAGTATAGCATAGATTTGATGCTGGCTCTGAAATGGAGTCTACAAGGGACATTTGGACTTTTTAAAGTAGTAAGCAAGCCACATTTTGAATTCTTGAGGGCTTGTAAAATAAAAACTCCTTAACAAGCTTTGCTGCCTACTGTTTCAATCTTCTCAGAATCCTTTAACCCAGTTACCAAAAAATGCTCCATTCAAGCTTGCTATAATTGTCTGCTAAGGAAAACAACAGTGTACATAGTCACATTTAATGTTAAGCATTGCTAAGCATACTAATACAGTGAGGAAAAAGTGCCAGTGACCAAACAGTAACAGATTAATGACTTTCTTCTTTATTAGGTGTGCCAGTCACTGTAACACTAATAGAAATGCCTTCCTGTAGTCCAGTTTGTTTTAGCACAGGAATGATGGATTTAGGTGATCAGCTTTGCTCACTTTGGCCCTAGGAGGTATTTATTGCATTGTTTCACAGCAGTCAAGCCCCATGGCTTAACACCATAGGTTCAAGCAGTGAGAGATGCTATTAGTGCTCTCTGCAGGAACTTCCATCTCGGACAGGGTGGGAGTCCTCAGAGGCAGCCAGAATTCAGGCCGAGGCTGCTAAAAGGATGCTTCTTCTCAGGAAACTCTCCTGCTTGCCAAATTCACATCAGCTTCTCACCTAGTACTTTCACTACAAAACCTTCCCAGTGCCCCTGCATCACTCCCAACACCTCACTGATATATATATTCTGAGTATCTTCAGAAACAGGGAAGCTATATGCACTCCAAGTTTAACTGGACCTCTGTTATGGCCATGCTTGACATGGAAGTAACACTATCAAAAATTCCTTTCTCCAACTGTCCTCTAACTTTAAAAAGAGGAAATCTTTATTCTTACAGTACATTTGATGCAAAATGCCTTAGCCAACACAAAAACATGTTTTCAAACTACTAGACATTGGAGCAATTCTGGGAAATAATCAGAAAGATGTTGAACATCTGAAATCACTCCAGTTTGAAGAGCAAACTCTGCATAGTCACATACCTGTACAAATTATGTGGAAGTTACTTTTACATTGATGTCTGAGAATTCAGGATTTTAAGCAAAACTAAGAAAATGTAACACAAATGAAACATGAGAGGTATACTTTTAGCTCTGGCTGAGGAGCAAACTTGGCTTTTTCTGTACTCCTGCTGGCAAATACCCCAAAGCACTGCAAGCCACACATCCCCACCAGATATTCTCAGAAGGCAAAGGAAACACAGACTGAAAACAAAATGACAGCAAAAAAAGTGTTGGTTTTTTTTCTGACTGCATATGGTTAAACTATGTAGTTACCAAGTAACTGGGATCTTACCCAGTTTACAGCAACTCAGATCACATACAGCAAATGCATAAAAAGTATTTCACAGGTTAGTACTGCTGCCAGTGACCTAAACTACACCTTTCAAAACAGCATTAGTTTACCAACAGTTAACATCAAATGAGGCTATGAAATCATTACGTGGATTTATTTAAAATACATAAAAGTTTTAATCAAGTGTTACAGTGTTTTGCATAACACACATAAGCATCCCCCATTTTAGGGCAGATAAACACAGAATAATTAAAATCCAACTACTTAGAGAATCAGGGACAGAAAGTGAAGGGCCAGCATCAGGATGACATTTCCATTTGCTACTTTGCTCCTGTCAAGCCAGGCTTTAACTCATCTTATGAACTGACACAGGTTAAAGCTAAGGTCTAGGAAATGCCACGTGTCCCTGTGAAACTACAGCAATGAAAGTGATAACTAAGTTTCAAGAATTAAAATTGTAGGTCAAATGCAGTGTGGTAAGTCATTTTGTTTTCACTTCAGGTCCCATGCTTGGCATGAAAAAAAACGAAGTTAAAAATCCTTCAGCTCTGGAACTGAAGGATTCTGCTCTGTAAATCAGTAGATCAAACAGGACTAAACACTGCTGGACCGACTGAAAGGTGAACATTTACATACTTTGTATGCTCACAGCTGAAATCTAAATGCTTATCAGTAGTAACAGGCAATACAGTTTCCCTCATGGTTTGATTTAATCATATAAATGTGGAGGGTTTAAAATATTATGATCTTGGAGGTTTCTTCCAACCTGGTTGATCCTGTCCCATTCCATCCTGTCCCATTCCATCCTGTCCCATTCTATGAGTTCTGTGTAGATCAACCAGGAGCACTCCTGCTAAGGGCAAAAACTTGAGCTATTGAATTGTCTCACAATAGGCAATACCACAGCAAGTACTATAAATGTGGAATAATTTTCAGTTATTTGTTCAAAGTGCAGAGAGATTACTTATGCTAGAACATTCTCCCCTTTATTAGCACAGCTTAAGAGATCTGTCAAAACATTAAGATGTCCTCCACTACAAAAGATCATTTTGCAACATAGTATTGTCACACATAAATCCTATCCTTGCCCAATTCATCACCATGACTTCAAAATGGAAACAGAAGTAACCCACACAGGCGTCAATAAAAGACCAGCTTTCATTTCTACTGATGCTGGATTCAGTCAATTAGAGGATCAACAATTCGATTTCAAAGGTCTGCATTATGATACAAGGGCAGTTGCCCCTGCATGCAAATGTTCCCCCATTCCTTTGTTTTCCAGTTCTTTAAAATTAAGTGTTTAATGGGTCTATAAAGGAGTAGAGTACATAGAATACATAGAGTATTTTGCACAAATGTGTCCTAAAATTTTGTTTCAAGTACTATGGATGTTTATTCTCATGTGTCTCTAGTGAAGTTTTTTTCCCAGTTACAGAAGTTACACTCACAGACTAAAAAGGTCTATAAAAACCAACACTGAATTGCAAGCACAAGTGCTGTGGATTAAGATTCAGAGTAAGGTTTTTCTCCACTGGTACTTCCAATGCTTGTAGCTGTTGGGCATTGTTCTCACACTGAAAGCTGCTATACAGGCACAGTATGCTCTTACTTCCAGTCTGTGCTGCACCTTCCAGTTTGTTCTTCTTGATCAGTGCCCACAAGAGTCAAGGGGTTATTGAGTACTGGTGTTGCTCATCCCCACTGTCCCAAGCCTGGAGAAGATGAGGCTCAGGGGTGACCTCATTGCTGTCTACAACTACCTGAAGGGAGGTTGTAGCCAGGTGGCGGTTGATCTCTTTTCCCAGGCAAGCAGCAACAGAACAAGGGGACACAGTCTCAAGTTGTGCCAGGGGAGGTTCAGGCTGGATGTTAGGAGGAAGTTCTTGCCAGAGAGAGGCGTTGCATTGGAATGGGCTGCCCAGGTTGGTGGTGGAGTCACCGTCCCTGGAGGTGTTCAAGCAAAGCCTGGATGAGGCACTTAGTGCCATGGTCTAGTTGATTGGGCAGAGCTGGGTGCTAGGTTGGACTAGATGATCTTGGAAATCTCCTCCAACCTAGTTGATCCTATGATTCTAAGCACAGAAGTCACACTATCCATTGTGACTTAATGAAAATTACATACATTGAACAAGAGGCTCTGTTTTCAGAGCAAAAAGAAGTCTATGAACATTTATAAACAATCACAGTTTTCAGACAGATTCAAAGTCATTAATTCCAGAAACACTACCTGCAACTCCTTGAAAGTTTTCTAAAAGCAGTCCAAAAAAATTTTTTTTTATTCCCTGGACCTTGTGATAGGTTGAAATTTGAGTCTTATTCTGTGTATCTCAGAACACTTGACAGGAGGAGCCAGATAGAAGCATTAAATTGACTACAAACAAATGGAGCAGATACTAGGAATGTGTTTAACAGCTCACATACAGTCATAGATATCAGAGCCAGTTTCACTGAGAAAAGGAATGTTGGCTCTAATTCTGCAGTTATTCCTTGCTCTTCTTCAAAGACTGCCACAGGGTTTTTAAACTTCCATCTGGATAGTTTTCCTTTAACTGTTTTTGAACACCATGTGTGAGAATACAACAGAACTGTAGACACTAAAGATGGAAAAGATCTATTAGATCATGTAGCCATTCTCCTGCCAGTTAAAGATTTTTCCCCACAGAATAGTTCCTAGCACTTTGCCCAGTATGGTTTAAAGCACACTTGGCTTCAACCATCTCCTTTGGAAAATTATTCCACAGTGTATGAAGAATGTCATTAGGAAGTTTTTCCTGGTAGACACAGCATGCATTTTTCTTTCCTTAATAATTTCCAGCCTATTATTCCTGGTTATATCCCATTGGATCAGCCTGAATAACTCATCTTTACACCTTCAAATAAATGGAGACAGATACATTTCCCTACACACTGGTCACTGGTTGGCCAGACTACACACAATTTTACAGCCAAAATATGCACTATACTTCAATAAAATCAGCCATTCCACCACTTTAGTCATTGTAGGATAACTGTATCCATCCCAGTGAACATTGTTGAGAATATCATCTAAAAATCTCCTTAGTCTTCTTTGCCTTCTGTTACCTTTTGCATTCTCCATAAAATAAAATAAAAAGCAAAACAGACTCACAGAAGAAAAAAAATACTCTTACAAACTCAGCACATCCATAGATGTACCATGTAATTCTGCTGCAAGAGCAGCTGCTGCCAATATGATTTCTCTACAGGGTTTATATCCCTCCCCCTCAGTGTCAAAAGATGAATTTTGCCTATGTGCAATATTTTCAGGACCTTCATTACTTTCCATCATCTCTCTAACAAAAGTGATCTCTTAAATTACCTTTATTTTGACAAATAGAAGTATTGTTAAATAGCTTGAAACACAAGTTGTTAGGAGTCAGAAGCTTTTTAGGCATCTTAGATTTCAAAGCATTTTTTGGACCTGATTTCAGCTTCCTTAAATCGACATAGCAAATTCTTCCCTTTTTTGTTACTGTCCTGCATTAGGGTGGATCCCTTCCCCAGCAGAGTAAACTCACTACAACATGGATTTTTGGAAAGTCAGGAAAAATGAAATTTTATTTCTTATAGTTTAAATATATAAAGAGAATAAACTACTACAGAAAATATAATCATAGAATCAACCAGGGTGGAAGAGACCTCAAGATCATCCAGTCCGACCTAGCACCCAGCCCTATCCAATCAACTAGACCACGGCACTAAGTGCCTCATCCAGGCTTTGCTTGAACACCTCCAGGGATGGTGACTGCACCACCTCCCTGGGCAGCCCATTCCAATGGCAAATAAGGAAGATGAGGAAGGGGTCAAGTGGCAGCAAAGCAGCAAAGGCAGCAGCAGCCAAAACAGCACTGGGGGAACATAGCAGTGGGCACAGCAGAAGCAGTAAGGGGAAGGCACAACATGTGCTTCCAGACAAAAAGCTCTCGTTGCTCCAATGAAATATTAACTTATCCACTGTTGCCATTATATGGCCTATCCCTAGAATTTTCACCTCTCTACTCAGAGCTTTCACTTCTAAGTTTCTCTGTTCCATTTTTTTTTAATGTCTGAGCTAGAAATCTAGCTCAAACAGCCGCAGTTACTAGGTAATGCAGTTGTTCTACATCATTGGTACCTCATAAATATCAGAGTAATATGGTGACTTTTTTCATACTACTTTTAGCATTAAGGTTGTACATCCTAATTTCTAGATTACAAAATCTTCAAAAAATTAATTATTTCCAGACTTGACTACTGTAAACAGAAAAACTGAGACACATGTCAAGGAAGAAAAGATTAGGCAAGACAGAGTGCCTGAGGAACAGTGGAAGACATAAAGTGAAAATGCTGTGCTTTGTACTAGGAGCACAGAGAACACTGTGGCTATTCTGAGTATGGTGCTGTTCAAGCTTTAAAAATACAGAATAAAAACATGAGTATGGAATAAAAAGCATAAATCCAGAAATATTCTAGCTGGGATCAAACTAGCACAGGAGCAAACACTGCTCTGCCTTTAGATCTTTTCGTTGCCAAAGTTGTCATCGAGGGGAACATCAGAATTTTTGGTTCTAAATTAATGAATGTGCTTGACAGCATTTCAAAGGTCCTAACAGATATTCTAACCACTGCATTGGCAGGTAAAAAAGACAAAACCCAAACAAAACCTCTACACTACTGAATATAAGAGATTGCTTATTTTCTGCCTTCTGCTTATTAAAAAAGTATATAACCTCTCAAATTAGAGACACTGAATCAACCAACCAACTTTTCCACTCTCATGAAATTTGAAAACTGCATTTCTCTAAGAATGCACAAAGCTAAAGAAATTAAGCAGATACAATCTGGGAAATCCAATTAAAAAAAGTGGCTCTATGAAGGCCCTGTAACAAAAGAAAAGGTGCACTAAACTAGCTTTATTCTGGAAAACATATCAAGGATGCTACCTTATTATGATAGAACCTAGAATCTACCAGATACACCCATGTTGGGTGCCAAAATAAGGATGTGATGGTTTGGGTGTTACCTGTCTCCCCCACTTAAGAAAATCACCCAGACAATCTGGAAATTAAAGAATGAAGCTTTATATTTACAGCTTAGCACAATATACTAACAGATATTTACAATATATACAGTTACATACAGAAATATACAACTTAAAAAGTAATACAGAAACACAACAGCCCTCCCAGAAACCTGAGTCCCCAGGAGGGGCTCCCAAACACCCTTCCACCTCCACTCCTCTACCTTATCCCAGACTTTGCCTTACGTTCAAGGTGAGTTTGGAGGATTGGCCAGGGGACTTAGAAAGCAGGAGGATTAGTTAGCAAGTTAGGGAGAGAAGTGCATGCAGCCAGAGCTAGAGCGAGCAACTGTGTTATCTATATTGATGTTCTTGTTCTTATACATCTCAGCAAGCCTATGAGTGAAGTAGACATCACCACTGTTTCCTATTCACAGCCTATAATCTAATTCTTCTCAACAAAATACCCCATCTAGGCTCAAGCTAGCACAGAGAAATACAATCATCAATTATTCTGTTTTGCCTATTTAACCTCCATTATCAGTGTGATCATGCCAGAGAAATACAGTCACTGCTCCAGTTTTGAGGTGTCCTTTTTAAAAAAAAAAAAAATCTGTTTAGAAACTGGAACCATGAAATACCTTGCTCTTTGAAAGGGAACCAAAAGAAATTATCTCCATGGTATTTTTAAACGTTCTGTCCGTGTCAAGTACAGACCTGGCCATCCGGCGAATAAGCCTACAATTCATCCACCAAAGAGACACATTTTACTTCACATTACCAGAGAGCTTAAGTCTCAATTTGTCAGTGTTACTACTAATATTCTTTCCATCACTTAATGGTTAGCTGGAGCTTATGGAAGTAGTACAGCAAGATGAAACAGTCTGAACTGACAGCTGGAATAGAAAGCTTTTCTAACCAATTCCAACCCACGGTTCCTACAAACCCCTAAAAGAAATTCTACTGTTTATTACTATTTTAGCATAGATACAGTTCTCTACATAACAGTTTTTATTAACAATTAGCAGTCTGACTTTTTTTATTGATGACTATCTTGGCTAAAGTAGACAGTGACAGGAAAGATCTAGCTCAGTTTTGTTATTTGATCTAAAGAACTGTACTTAAAAATGAATTTAAATTTGATCCATACCTCTAGAAAAGTAAAAGCAAACCAAGCTGGCACATTTTTGCTAAGTTTCAACAGAATGCATCAAGTCATACTTTGAGCAGAAGACAAGATGAGAGAGTCAGTGGAAGGAAAAAAGTTGAAGATCATGTACCTAAATACCATGTTTACAATGAAGAAAGCATCACATAATAACAAGAAAGCACCCTTCATCCACTATACTTTAGACAATACATATTTTGTATATGTACACTGATGCTGTGACAGCAGCATCAGTGCAACCACTAGTGAAGTCTGCTCTGAATTGAAAGGTGAGAATCTCTACCACACTTTCAGTGGGAGGACAAACTCAGTAACTCTTAAAAGGCTAAATTTAGAACCCTTAGCCAGTAGTAAGGGTTTGGTGCCAAGAGAAGTCAGTTTTGAATACTCATCTGTGATAATGTCTGCTTTAAAAGCCTCTTCTATAAAAACGCAGACTCCAATCTCTGTAAAAGGTAATTTTATTCCTCTAAAGCAAATAAACATCTTTGTCATATGCTCACAAAGAGGCTGCAAATCAGAACAGCACTGGGAATTGACACAACTTTCTCATGTGGAACTTCAAGAGATCCTAATGTCAAGGTAAAATGACTGCTACCTCTAGACAGTATTAAGCTTCCTAATGTCAAGGTAAAATGACTGCTACCTCTAGACAGTATTAAGCTGCGTGATCTGCATTCAGATCAGAAGTATCTTCCAAAGATACTTAATACAAAATAACACTATACTAATTTGATGCATCAACTTCCACTGCAAGTAAATACTGTAGGCCAGTTACATGAAAGAGATAGCACTTCCACACTGGCACACAGGTTCATCTGAAATAGATAAAGGGAAAGGCTCTTTGAAAGGTAAGGATGCAAACAAGCCACTAAATTCTGGCACTACTGCTAAGCCCTAAGATACTTAACCTGCAGTGTCAAGACAGGATTAATATCACCACTATTTCTCCATGAAGTTCATATTATTAACTTTGTGAAATAACTTGTTTACAGTGCAAATGAACGTTAACATTCATCAGACAACATCCAAGTACCTAAAAAACACAAGTGGAACTGTTTGCCAACAACAGCTACTAAACAGACGGATGTAAAGACACAGTTCAGGCATGCTGCTTTCTCTTCCTCCTCACTGCCTTCCACAAACACGCTCCTTCACACTCCTGCCAAATCTGCACAGCAACAGAATAATGCCTGCCAATTTCTAGAGAGCTGAGCATACTTATCCATTTAGTGTTTTGTCTGACGGCCAACAATGCAGTCAGGAGGTACAAGAATACCCCAAAGATTTAATATGCTGGGTCTTGAAAGATGGAAAGAACAAATAAAGGCTTTTCCAACATACTTCTCCACACTTCTAGCAACTGCTCACTTCAAATGTGATCTGTACAGAGCACTCCTCAACTTTCACAAACATATTATCTACTAGAAAGTTAAGTCTCAATTCATTCCTCCTCCTTCAGAATAATACTCAATCTTTAACTGACACTACATACCAAATAACTTGTAGTCAGATAAACCATTAACACCAAAAGAGACATTTGTATTCAGACTAGTCAACTATAAGCAATCATATTAACCCAGTCTTGGTATTATCATTTCCCTGAGTGACAAACTCCCCAAAACATTTTGGAATCAAACTTTTCTTTGTGTCTTTCTCTGTAGTTACAGCATAAGAAAGCATTTATGGGTAAAACAAATTACAGACATTTCTAAGAGGTAAATAATGCCCTCAGCTAAAAAACTTGAGAAGGAAAGGGATTGAAGAGAAGCAAAATCCCCCATTTTATTCTACCTTGAAGTTATGGAGCGAAGCTGGAGATGGGTAGGTTCAGGCTGGATGTGAGGAGGAAGTTGTTCACCATGAGAGTGGGAAGAGCCTGGAATGGGTTGCCCAGGGAGGTGGTTGAGGCCTCATCCCTGGAGGTGTTTAAGGCCAGGCTGGATGGGGCTCTGGCCAGCCTGATCTAGGGTAGGGTGTCCCTGGCCATGGCAGGGGGGTTGGAACTAGATGATCCTTGTGGTCCCTTCCAACTCTGACTGATTCTATGATTCTACATAGATGATGCCCATTTGACAAGTAGAAGGCCATGCTGTGTTTAGAAAAGGAGATGTTAGATATATAAACCACCCATGACATTATTTTTTCCTTTGTTTTTTATTCCCAGGGTGATAAGCAGTCTGACTTTACAAAACAAGCAGTGTTTTAGCTGGGAATCTGTCATCAATATTGCTTCTGTCATGAAGCCAAATCCTGCCTTAGTTTTTCAGTTGAAATTAAAAACATGATTAGTTTTTGCTCCTCACTTCCCTTCATCTTCATGAACTGGAACTCAGGCTATGTTTTCTAGATAGCACATTGCACCTTCTACAAATTCTATATGCCATTTACAGTAATTTTCAGAGTGGGTTGTATAAAAACTCATTGTTTTCCCACACAAAATGGATTTTCTCACCTTCTAATTCTAGAGGTTTTAGAGAAGAATTCAACAATAGTAACAATCAGCTATGGTTTTGTTTTCAAAACATTGATTTTATGCTCCTGGCTCCCCTTTGTCCATAAAACAAAAGACTTCCCTTTTCTTGAATGTGATTAAATGCTCAAAGATCAACAGTCAGCAACTTCAGGAATAGACAAATATCATCCACATTCTTCAACTTCTATAAAACCAGAGGAAAGCTCTGTTTATCCTTGACAATGAAATCTTTTATCTCCCCCTCCATTCTCCCTTTTAATTAATGAAATAGCAGCAGAACTGCTTAATGGTAACCATTGTTTCCCCAGTGGAAATAAACCAATGCAGACTGAAGAGATTTGAGTACCTCCATAGAAATTCAACTTTATGAAAGAAGTTAAAAGGACCACTGGACACTAGCACGTGAAAGTTGAGTTTCCCCAGGTCTAACACAAAAGCATTCCTAAAATAACATATATTTATTTAATGCAACAGAGAAAAAAAATTAATATTATACATAGAGCAAAGAAAATCAGCTTGTACCAACAAAGGTGATCAAGACTGCAAACAAAGAGACATGTCCAACATAAAGACTTACCTCCAGAAACTGGAGCATCCATGAAAACAGCTCCCATTTTTTCAACTGCTTTGGCTAATTCTTTTGAAACGGAAGGGTCTATAGTACTGGAATCTATTAGCAAGGAGCCTTTCTTCACTTTCCTAAAATAAATGTTAATTGTTATTATTGTTTGCTACACAACACACCTGTAACTATTACCATGGCATAGTCTTTCCTCAGCATGATAAAAGGTACGGACATTTTTCTGTACTCTAATATAAACACAAAGTTTTAAAACATTGAGCAAGAACTGCTCAGTGTGTGTACTGTTGGGTACGTATACCACATAGTTTTGAATGGCTCAAAACACACTAAAACCTGAACACAAAAAGGATGTTCTTCCTAAATACCATTTTACACTTACACTAAAAGGGTGCAGCAGGAAAACCTGCTATCATGCAGACTTGAGCAGTGTGTCACAGATTATCTCAGACGCATTCTAAACAGCTGAACTAAATGTTGATACAGACAGAATTCCATGTGTAACCATTTCTTTCCATATATGTACAATATCTGAAGTTCTTATCAGAACAGCTTGATTGTATTCTTTAAATCACTGCTACAATTCATTCTACATAAAGATCATAGCTACCACCACAAAAACTCATTGCAGATTTAAAGCAAAGCATGGAGAAGAATGTTCTCTTTTCCCACTGAGAGCTAATAAATTTAGACAGAAGAACTGTATCCCTAATTTTAGAACACAGAAAGCTGTATATGTGGTTTTTAAAATGCAATTAATTTTTTAATGCCTCTAACAACAGCAAAAGAGACTATATTTTAATCTCTCTTTCCATTCAATTGCACCATGATTTCAAGTCTGCTGGATCAGCAAACACCATGAAATCAAACAGCATAAATTTTCAGGCATAAAAAGGTGAGTAACTCAACACTACACAGGACAGATTCAGAGCAGCCTCGCCATAGTTCATGGCCTGTTGGCAGTAGGATGAATTTCATGGAATCAAATTGCCCAGATAGCTGGAAATAGCCTCTCACTATATACATGCGATTATGGACCACACTGTAGCTTCAGACTTAAACCGTGCCACATACAGCACTTGTCCCTTTTCACAGAAGGGATGAGCTCCTTCAGCTGCTTTGAACACATGCAAACCAAAACCAGTGTGGCAGATCATTTCCCTTTACATTCAGAACAAGGAGCTACTGGGCTGCCTGGTAACACAGCAGGATGGCTAAGTTAACCCTTAAGCACTCCCAGAACATCAATGCTCCAAAATATGACCAAAGGAGTCACCAAGGGCTGGGACACAGAGTAAGAATTAAATAGTGCTGTCAAATTACACTTCCTTGTTTTGAACACAGACAATGACAAACTGCAGCAGCACAGGACTGATTTCCATATCCTCTGTTCCCTGCACTATTTTCTAGGTACTCAGAAGATTAAGTGGCAGCATTAGATCAGTAAGTACTGCCAATCGGTCTTCAAGCACTGTCATCCCGGATACAATTCTCCCGCAGCTGTTTGCCCAGCTTTGTGGGACTGATCCAATTACCCCTCTTCCCAAAGAGTCTAAGCCATGGATACTTAGCCCTACTTTAGGAGGAATTAAATTAGACATTAAGGGTAGGAAGCAACTATTATTTCCTATACTGCAAGAATAGAAATCCCTCGCTTCCATTTAATTTCCTTATCACTGCACTGTAATATTGCCTGTAATCAATATCCAAATAGATATCATCGAGTTTAGACAATCTAATGTGATTTTGTCTTCTGTATATTTCTTCCCTTACCTTCTCAACCCGGATGGTGGTAAGAAACTATCTGATCTTCAGTAGCCTTAGTCAGCATTCCAAGAGCAGTGCACATGTGGTGAGAAGAGCCTCTTACATACTATTTATTTCTTAATTTGCCATGTCCAAAAATCTCTTAAGTGCTATAATTCCACAAATTATAGATTCTAGGCTTAGTGGAAATTCCTTCAAAAAAGCTAAAACCACTGTTTCATACTAAACAAACCCTTTGGATATTTTCTTGTGTAATGAACTGACAATAAGTAGAAATCAATAAAGCCTTGTCAGCTATTCTACATTAAGGCACCTTAATACCATGAGACACAATTGCAACTCTTCAGAACACTTCAAGGATTTCAAGACACAAAGTATTCGAGCAAATAATTACTGCCAGCAAATACTCTAGTCATACTTGTCTGTAGTATGTTGTGGTGAAAGAAATACCCAACTGAGAAGGTAGACAACAGTCAGTTATGTTACCTCAAATTCACAGAAATTACTATCCTAAGTAAAATTCAGACTTTAGCCAAAAAAAAAACATTCAAAAGCAAGCATAGGTAAAGAGAAACTATGGAATTCGAAACGTCAGTAGTGTCAAACCAGAGGAGAACATCACGTTAAGTGCTACGAAGACATAGCAAGAGTTACATACATCAAATTCACAGAAATTACTATTCTAAGTAAAATTCAGACTTTTTGGCCAAAAAAAAAAAAACATTCAAAAGCAAGCATAGGTAAAGAGAAACTATGGAATTCGAAACGTCAGTAGTGTCAAACCAGAGGAGAACATCACGTTAAGTGCTCCGAAGACATAGCAAGAGTTACATACAGCAACACTAGCCACTTGGCAATATAATGCAGCCTTGAGGAAAGGGAATTCTCCAAACTACAAAAGATTCTTACTTTAGAATTCCATTTGCTCCCGTGTAAACTTCTTTTGCATTGGGACTAGAAGGCAACATGGTAATAATTCTGTCTGCTCTTTCTGCTACATCTGCTGGGGATTCCGTTACCTTTGAAAGAAAAACAAAAACAAAAACAACCAAAGCTCAATTATGTTAAGATTGTACTTCTTGAAAAAGCAGTGTCAGGCATGTTTGCTGAGTTTGTTTTCTAGTATTTACAGGTCACCAATCACAACTCAACTACGTAAAAATTTAGAAATGCCCTCTTAATGGAAATGTTAATTAATTTGATACAGCAACAGAAGTTGTTTTTTTTAAATTGAAAAGGATCCTATCGTTCAAGTTCCTCAAGTGCATCTGTTGATAGGGATGCTTGCATCACATCAACCTATTAATGAATCTTTAATGTACTATAAACCACTGTGCAGGTATACAAAACCTCATCCTACAACGTTTCTAAGGAGGGACAACACAAAGGGTCACAACATCTCACTTTTCCTCTCTTGTTCACCATACAGCATTGGAAGACATGGAGACTCAGGAAAAAAAAAACACTTATTTAAAGCATCTCTGAGCCTCCCTTTAAAGAAAAAAAATATCAGAAAATTAAGTGAAGATTCTCACAGTATTACAGTTGTGATTCTTAAAGACAAGATTTATCAGCTCAAGCATTCTTTGCCAAAAGATAGAAAGAAGTTTCAAAATACATTCATAGAATCATAGAATCAGTCAGGATTGGACGGGACCACAGGACCATCTAGTTCCAACTCCCCTGCCATGCCCCAGGGACACCCTACCCTAGATCAGGCTGGCCACAGCCTCATCCAGCCTGGCCTTAAACACCTCCAGGGATGAGGCCTCAACCACCTCCCTGGGCAACCCATTCCAGGCTCTCCCCACTTTCATGGTGAACAACTTCCTCCTCACATCCAGTCTGAATCTCCCCAGCTTTGCTCCATTCCCCCCAGTCCTGTCACTCCCTGATAGTCTACAATGTCCCTCCCCAGCTTTTTTGTAGACCCCCTTCAGATACTGGAAGGCCACAAGGAGGTCATCTGGGAGCCTCCTCTTCTGCAGACTGAAGAGCCCCAACTCTTTCAATCTGTCTTCAGAGCAGAGCTGCTCCAGCCCTCTGAGCATCCTTGTGGCCCTTCTCTGGACATGCTCCAACATGTCCACCTCCCTCTTGTCACAGGGGCTCCAGAACTGGAGGCAGTACTCCAGGTCGGGTCTCAGGAGAATGGAGTAGAGGGGGAGAATCATCTTCCTCGACCTGCTGGCCACACGTCTCCTGATGCAGCCCAGGATCTGGTTGATTTCTGGGTTGCAAGTGCACACTGCTGCCTCATGTTGAGCTTCACATCCACCAGCACCCCCAGGTCCCTCTCCACAGGGCTGCTCTCCAGCCAGTCACTGCCCAGCCTGTACTTGTGCTTTGGATTGCCTGGACCCAGATGCAGGACCCATACGTTAGGTACTAGCTATACTACCTTTGTCAGTCCATTTTCAGATACAGTCAGTACAGTATTTGAGATACATAAACAAGTGGAATACTGACAGCTAAAGTAGTACTTTTTATCCAGAAGTGATTTACTACTATGTTTTTTTGTTCCATACTAGTTTTCAATAATCAACTTCATTTAAAAATGCATTGTTAATGCGTTCACATCTTGGGGAAAAGAACAACAAAACATATAGCTTATTTTTCTAGCCCAAGAGGATCAAATGCAATTTCATCCATTCAGGTAGTTTGACTGGAAAGAATTGGGTTCAAACCAGGAAGCGAAATGAGCAGAAAGTAGATTTGTCAATAGGGTTTGTAGTGTTTCTTTTCCAGTTGGAGTTGCTGAAGGTTGAAGAGTAACCTTAATATTATAATGGTCTGCTCTGCTAGATATATGAGATGCCTTTGCTTTTAAACTTTAAGAAAAGTAACATTTTCTATGCACTCACTACTCAGTGTGAATAAATTAGAAATTCCATATCACATAACTTCAGGGTTAAAGAAACTGCTGCTCAACAACTACCTGAAAAATAGTTTTCTTTCCATAACTTCAACAAATCAACAAACTGATGACCTCGTTTCACAACTCCTCATCTGTTTATAACTACAGGTACTTGTTACAATTTTTGTTAGTTTTCATACAAAAGGCCCTTATGTAAATATATTCTCTTTTTGTATACAATGTGTTTAGAAGAAAGCCTGTTAGATACAGGTTTGTAAGAAATATTGCATAATACCTCAGAGGAATTCTAGGATACAGCATGAGAAACACTTCAGTAAAAGAAAGGAAGATTAAATATGCAGGTTTTGTTTTGAAAGAGCAAGTTAATACTACACAAAACATCTAGTACATTGTGCAGCTGTAAAAAGAAACATACACTAAAGGGCAAGGGCTAGGAAGAATATATGAGGCAATTATAAACAGAAAAGCTTCCATATCCGATTACTTGATTTTATTACTTGCTTCCCTGGAGATCAGAGAACCTAGCTCTTTATATATGAATATGACATCTTTATTTTTGAGTATCTCTGGTTCAGTTAATTTTAAATATGCATCATTAGAGAAGGAGAGAGGAAGTATGCAATAGAAACCTGAATGTATAGGTCTTCTTGTTTAAAACTGTTATCTCCAGTATTCTTACAAGTTTTGAAGTTATCAGATGAAGACTTCCTTGCCCATTTTCATCCCGAAACCAAAAAGCATACCATAATGGATACACAACTTCCAAACTTCATTAGCCTCATATTTCCACTTAGCTCTGTAGATAGGACATAGCTGGTTTTGGGCTACAGATTTAAAGAATTCTTAAGCAACAGAGATATATAGAAGACATAGCACAATAGTCATCTACACAGAAATTAATTTATTCCATCCATGCCTTTCAAAATACTAACATGCCTTTTACATGAATAAAATGTGCTAAAAAATATACAGAGACTGGACAGTACTTCCACAACCATATAAAGCAAAATCATTTTGCTAAAGTAGAAAAAATGAAAGTGGGAATTAAAATGAGATTGTCACTTTTGGCTTTCTGGTAAGGTTAACAGATATGATTAATAATCTCAGAGGAAAACGACCTACCTGGTTCAACAGGCAGCACACAAAACTTTTTTATATTTGGGACTTCCTGTCTCAGAAATAAAATTGAATTATTTGAAAGCTATTAAGAAACATTAAGCACTTGAAATCATAAAGCATATGTGTGCAACTTTAAAAAAACATATCAAATAGTAATTGCTGATTACTAATATAGACTATACTGGCTCAGAGTAACAGCACAACGAGTTCCATAGATGCTCTGGTACTTGCCAATTCAAGTAAATGTTTGCAGTGTGCAACTGGAGAGAGAAGACTTTTGTTCACATTGGTGATTGATTTATGCCCCTCAACACCTGCATATGTTTCACTGTTTTTTTTTCTTTACACTTAAAATAAATCAGTTGTGCTAGTCTGAGGCTAATTGGACTATTCTAATGAGAGAAATTAGATCATTGGTTGTAAAAGAATAATAATGATAAATTCTATATCATTCATTGGTTTCCTGAAAGGGATAAAAAGTCAAAATGTAAACAAGTTGTCCCCCTTTGTTCTGGGATGCTGCTTCCTTTTGCTTCTCTTTCACTATGCTCTATTATCTTCCACTCACCTTGGCTATTCAGGTAACAAGTAAGCTTTTCTGGTTGTTTTTGGTTTCTGTCTGGGAAGGAAAAGAGAGAGGGAGAGAGAGGGAGGCTTTGAGCCCCTTCTGGGCACTTTCTTTGTCTGGGAGGGAATTGCATTTCTGTATTATTTCTAATTTGTATATATTGTAAAAACTTGTAAATATGTTGTGTATATATGCTTGGAAATTTTGCTTGCTGTAAATACAGCTTCATCTTACTTCCAAGCTGTCTGAGCTGGCCTGGTAAATTTCAATAGTAGAGGGAGGAAGTCTCTCAACCCACTACATCAGTTAATTCTGCTTTTCTTTCGTACTGAACACACTTAAGAAAGCTCTGTTTTTATGCTGCATGAAATGACTTCAGTAACTATTTCAATCTTCCAAATCTGAGAAAAAAAATTAAGGCTACTGTGTGACACATACACTCTGCTTTGTAAGAAAGTGATAACTATGAGGAAGTGGAAAGATAGCAGAGTGGGGGCAGCTGACTTGTTCACAGCACTTGTTTGCAGCCTTGCAGCTTTCTCCAAGCTTCACCTCCAGTATTTCCATATGCTCCTGCTCAGTTTTTCACTTTACTATTCAGCATCAGCAGGCAGGTGGCTGCCTGCTGACATACTACCTCCTAGTTCTTTACTTTAGGGACTAAAGAAGAGTCACAGAATATGCAGACTTAAGATCAAACATCATTCATCCCCCATATACTTTGGTAGTAGCACTGACCTTAAACAACGGGCATTTGACAGCATTTACTGTCTCTTGGAGGAAACCCTTTTACCTCTGTATCACTCCTGAAACTTTTACTCTACCAGACAGAAAAAAAAAAAGCAACCAGCCCTTGGAGCCCAGTGTTTCCTCCATAGCAGCTTCTACAATACCCCCTGGACCCACAAGTTTCCAAGTCCCAAAAAAAAATGTTGGGGTAGGATTTACACCTATAGATCAAGAAGAGAAAGTTATGTTCACATATTTTCTTTAAGGAAGTTTTATTTGTATTTAAGCCAACCCCATGTATTCTCTTAGTGATTTATGATCTTAAGACATACATTTGGCTTTATTTTTAAGAGCATTACAGATCACCTCTAATATCAAATGTCAAGTCTCAGACTAGATGCCAAGGATTCTATTACTATGGCAATAAGCTATCCAAATGGGCACCCACTGCAAAACATACATTAAAAACACAATCAATTGTTCAAAACAGACTTCCTTTCCATTTGCCCAGCCTCTCACTCAAGACAGATCTAGTTCACACCTGAGGATGTCAGCTGCTTTAACAAAGTAAAAACAGTAGCTAGTCAAAACAGCTGAAAAGCTTACTCTCCTACTTGAGGCAAAAAAATCTGTAATTATTCAAGGAAAGCTGCAATTAATTATCAACAGGTTCACTTTATCATTTTATCTTTTGGGAATCTTGATGTTACCTCATTATTCTAAACAGCTGCAATTAGCTCAAACAGTTTATAGACTTTGAAGGCACACAGTTTTTCTACATCTACTTACAATTTCCTTGTCTTGCCACTGCTGGAAAACTCCCTCCTATCCTCTACATGGTCACATTAGAATACTACTGTTCATTGTTTTCTCCTTACTTCAGTACACTCTTTTGTTTCAGTGTTTTAGGCATCTATCCATCCACTTGCAACTATCTAAACTGCTGTAGCTTTAAGTATGTAAAAAACACTCACATATGATTCAGACACTTAGATATGGTCCTACCACCCGAAAGAGTGAATGGGTTACTGGGTATACTAACAGATTAAAAGCAACAGCACTTACTGGAACAGGGCCAAGATTTTGTAGAGTATACAACAAGAAAGTAAATCTCCTTAATGTGATCAATTTCCTTCCCTCCTTTTTCTTTCCTTCCTCCTCTTTCACCATAACCTTCCTCACCTCCAAGGGAATAAGCACTTAAATAATTGGATTCTTCCCCTGCCCCTGAGGACTGCACCTTGAAGCAGCAGGAAAGCTCACATGTCCCTATAACACTTACAGCTATGCCAGCAGGAATTTTTAACTAGGGTCATTTATCCTGAAGAGGTCAAAGTAGGAACCAGATGAAAAGCAGCCCACTGGACATCTAGACCTGGGGGAGGAGGTAAAAGACCTACTCTCATAAAAAGGAGTTAAAAAACAGCTAGAGAAGTAGCAATTCTGGGTATCAGCATGGAAATTACACAGTATAGAATAATGTCTCTGCTCCAAGTAAAACTTCTCAGATTCAGATTGTATTCACTACCCTATTCTAGTTCTGGTTGTCATCTTAATATAGAAAAGAAACAGTACATGTAATTGCATTGCACTTGAGAACCATTCAACACATACAGTTACGGTCAAAATAAAGGAAGTTGATTACTATACCTGAGCACCCAAGTCTTGAAATTCTTTGCAAGCTTCTGGAAACACATCATATGCAATAACTGGATATCCATGCTTTAACAGGTTTTTTGCCATTGGATTTCCCATGTTACCCAGCCCAATGAATCCAACCGGGGTTTTGGAAGCCATTGTCCTGGAACACACTGATTTCAAAACAATAAATATCAATGTATTTGTAATGTGTAACAATGATGTAACAAAAGCTTGGATGAAATCTGGTTTTATTGTGCTCAGTTTACACTTAAAAGCAGTGAAAATTTGAATCCTCCTCTAAACAATTTAAACCATAAACTATAGCTCACATCAGGCCACAAATGATTTTTTTCACATATCAAAGAAAAAAATAGCTGAAGAAAATGTGTTTAAAAACTATAGTAATAATAAAATGTCAGCAACGTCCCTGAAAGCTAAGGTCTGAGAAGAACTCAAGAACAAGCAGGTTTTTCTGCATTTTGTTATGTGTCTAAATCCTAAACTAGATTTGCAAAATAAAATGTTATACATATTTTACAGACTCCTTATCTGCAACTTTGTTTGCAACCTTAGGTATAGCACTCTCTGGAAATTAACCGAGGCTGCCACTTTCTTCCATGCAACCCTTTACAGATAGTAGCTGAACTCTTCTGATCCTGCACTCAGATATAAGCCACTAACCTAAAGGTCAAAGTCTCCATAATAAATCACTGCAAATCCACTGAGCCACATAATCACAGTTTAAAAGCAAATACTGAAAAGCTGATATCAACTATAATATAGATACAAAATCATTATGTCTTTACAGGAGTAACCCTTGTATTCTATTTGCTGTACTACCGAGATGAAACTATGAAGCATCACACACAGTTTGAGGAAAACATTAGCTTCAGTCAGTTACTTTTTACAATAGTTGGCAAATATCAAATGCTGGACAGTAAGCAGCATTGCAGGCGTTCATCTACTGCAATCACGGTTTCATCACTCTGAACACTCCTAACCTTGGGGCAGCACAATTTGGCAGTGCTGAGATTTCTTCGCCAATTCCATAAAATAATTTCTCCTTTACGACAAAGGAAAAAGTTATGCAGAAGAAGCACTAAGGCATGTGACAACTAAGCAGCCAGAAGCAAGGCTAACTACGGAACTACTCTAACTCTGAGGTGCACATACAGAAAATGTGCCTAAGCTGGATCAAGACTCTAAGAAGTCTCAATGCTTAGCAAAGAATCCTCTCGAGGCCAATAACACTTGATTAATCATTTTAAAGTCTTTCTGACTTTAAGCTCCTTCTTAGCCAGCAATGGTCATGCTCTTTCATCTGCATCCACTATTTTGGAAGTGCCACATTTACTAAATCAGGTTTGCTGATAGAACTTTGGTTTGAGACAGTTTCCACAGATGCCTGCAGCAATTACACAGTTAGAGAAGTAGCACAGTTTAAAAAAAAAAAAAAAATACACTGGGGAAATGCTTAGTGCAAACTGTGATAAGTCAGGAAAAGGGCACACTGTTTTTTCAGAAGTGCTACATGTCATACTCATCCTGGAGTATTATCATAGTTTCTATGAGTCAGTGTTCCCCAGTACACCTCTTATACTAATCTAAAATTGCTCCTTTTATTAGTCCAAAGCTTACTGAGGTGGCTCAAGTCCTGGTTTTCAGCATCTGTCTTTCTCTACCCCTTAGTGTAAGTGGATATTATTTACCCTGACTTTGGTAAAGCTTTCCCAAAAATGCCTCCTCTAGTATCCCGTAAGTCAAATGCTGCTAAAAAGATGCACTGGACTGAACTGCAACACCACCTGATGAAAGAAATAGTGTCTGGACTGTTGGACTTGACACGATCAGTGGTTCAAAGACTAGTAACAGTCACTTACGTGTGATGAGTCAATTTCCTCATTATTCCTCACGGGTCAATAATGGAGCTGCTGCTCAAAAATGTAACCAGTGACTGTGGGATTATCAGACATAAGAACCCCTCAGCAAGATCATGTCTGACACTAAATTGGGGGGAGTGGCTGAAAAACTGCAGAAGAGGACTACCGTTCAAGATGTTCAACAATGACAAATGCAATGTCCTGTACTTGGGGCAGGAGATGTCACTGCAGGAGGAGGACTGGGTATAGAGGTTGAAGCTTGGCAGAACCTGTGGATTCCCATGGACAAGTTGAGTGTATGTCTGCAGTGCAGCACAGGGTTAATGACATACTGTCATACCCAACATGTCAAAGAAACTGGTGATACCACTCTACACAGCACAGTGTACAGGAGATGTGGTCCAACTGCATACAGCCCAGCAGACATCAGACTGATGAGCTGGAGAATATAGGATATGAGCAGAAGCTAAGGTCTTTGCTCAGCTTGGAAAAGCAACAGCTAACTGTAACCCTCTACTACCTATAGAGTGGGAAAGAAGACACAGAGCAAATGAAGCCAAATTCTACACAGAGGTGTACAACAATAATAGGACACAGGACATCAGCCAAAAGCTGAAGGAAGGAAAATTTCAGGTGGAAATGAGCAGAGAGTCCCTGATGGGGAGAAAGGTTATGCACTGGAACAGGCTGCATAGAGAAGTGGTGGAATCTCCATCCTTGGGGCACTCCAAGCAATCTGATGTAGCTTTAAAATTGGCCTTGCTTCCAAGCCTGTTTTCTTCATTTCTGTGAATTCCAAGTAACCTTATCAGAAGCATAGATCTGTCTACCATGTCCAGGCTCATTTTTGTAGGCTCTTCGCTTCTTTCCTCACATTATCTCATGGACATCTCAAACTAAACATCAAGAAATGCCTTAATTATCTTCAGAAAACTTTTTTGATAGTTCTTCTCTGTACCAGTGCTAACAACAGAAATTATGCCTGTCACAGCCCAGAAGACCCATCCATGACCTGTTCAAATCTCACTGACTCCTCTAACATACCTGAGACCTCAGCTACTTAAGAATCTGGCTTCCTGCCTCAACAGACATAATCTTGCCTTGATCTTCATGGAAGTATTTGGAACAGAGAAGGTAATTTTGCCCATTCTGCTTTCTGTCACTCCTCCTCTGAATTCTGCCTTACTTGTCTCCACCATGTCATATAAGACTGCTCCGCTTTGGCAATCTCTCATGGCTATCATCACATCTTACTAGTAAGACATCAGTTGGTAATTGGACTGCAATGACAGGCCCATCGCCAAAAAGCATTTCTACTACTTCTCTAAGGCAGCTCTTCATAACGTAAATATCCATGCAACTGACTCATTCTTTGCTACAGGGTTTCCTTAACAATTTGCATTTTTCAATATCCCCAGAAGGCACAGCAAGTTAGGCTGGAATACAAGGCAGCATGCTGATTGGTGTTAATATTGGAATAGTTTTGTCTGACTGTGTTCCCCTTTTGCCTGTCTCTGCATTTTCTCTTGTCTTAGCCTATGAACAAGGAATAATTTTCTGTTCTAACTAGAACACATTCAAATCCAGAGGAATTTGGACCTGTTAGAGAAACAGTCCAGTTTCTGACTCAGTTTCTTACTTCTTAGTTTAGCTCTTCACAGTGCAATGTTAAATTGGCCACTTTAAAATTACATAATTTGTTTAACAACTTGGAAAAACCTCCAGATCCCCAGATTCTTCGAGGACAATCTGCTTAAAAGGACTGATGTAATTAGCTCACAGACATACCTGATGGAGTCAGTTTCAGTTACCGTTTGCAAACGCAGATCAGTTGCATTTAGAATCATGGCATAGTTTTTAATGACTACTTAAGACAGAGGGAGTTTGCAAGACAGAGGGAG
>WAAF01013196.1:3309-16049 GCA_013400475.1 Tricholaema leucomelas | reverse complement strand
TTTCTTTTTTCTTTTCTTTTCATTTTTCTATTTCTTTCTCTTCTTTTCTCCTTTCTTTTCTCTTTTCTTTTCATTTTTCTTTTTCTTTCTCCTTTCCTTCCCTTCCTTTCCCTTTCCCTTTCTTTCCTTTTATTTTCTATTTTTTATTTTCTCTTCTTTTCTATTTTCCTTTCCTTTCCCCTTTCCTTTCCTTTCCTTTCCTTTCCTTTCCTTTCCTTTCCTTTCCTTTCCTTTCCTTTCCTTCTTTCCTTTTATTTTCTATTTTCTCTTTTCTTTCCTTTTCTTTTTTTTCTTTTCTTGATGTGATTTAGCAATAACCCAGAAAGGCAGAAGCCCTCCAGACATCTAATAAATTATATTGAACCAGAAGCTGGATGCTTTTCTTTGCTAATATCACTGCAAATTTAACCAAGAACTTAAATTAATGAGAGCAATGAATGCAATAAATTTTATTATGAGTGGGTGAAATCTTCTGTCTAGAAGTCTCCTAATTAGAGCTGTCAAAACATCTTCAAGACTTCTTTTTGCCAAGCAAATGAGACTAGTTTTAGCCTTTCTTTGTAAGGCTATCACAACTAAAGGATGAAGAGCATGCTTTGCATGAAGCAAGCCATCAAGACAGAGACAGAGATCTAGAAGCTTTCACAAATAGATTGCAAATGCATCCTTTGGGGATGGAAAAAGGAAAATGTAAGTCAGAAGAATTGTGTTTCTTTACGAGTCTGTCGATGCCATCACGAGCTGGGGGTTAATGTCTTCACCCAGGCAACCAGCAACAGAAGAAGGGGACACAGTTTCAAGTGGTGCCAGGGAAAATCTAGGCTGGATGTTAGGAGGAAATCGTTGCCAGAGAGAGTGATTGGCATTGGAATGGGCTGCCCAGGGAGGTGGTGGAGTCACCATGCCTGGAGGTGTTCAAGAGAAGCCTGGATGAGGCACTTAGTGCCATGGTTAGGAGGAAGTTCTTTACAGTGAGGGTGGTAAGACACTGGCACAGGTTGCCCAGGGAGGTTGTGGATGCTTCCTCCCTGGAGGCATTTAAAGCCAGGCAGGATGAGGCCTTGAGCAGTCTGCTCTAGTGGGAGGTGTCCCTGCCTATGGCAGGGGGTTGGAGCTGGATGATCCTTGAGGTCCCTTCCAACCTAAACCATTCTATGATTCTATGATTCTATGGTCTGGTTGATTGGCCAGGGCTGGGTGCTAGGTTGGGCTGGATGATCTTGGAGGTCTCTTCCAACCTGGTTAAAAAGAAAAGAAAGAAAAGCAAAAGACATGTGTGGAACAAAACTCTAATGCCTCTAGCCAGGAGAGCTTTAAATCCCTATGAAATATTTCAGTAGCCTCCCAATCCCTGCTGGGCAAATCTCCACTGATCTGATTCAAACTACCTACCACGCTGTAAACATTTCAGCTCAGCTGTTTTAACTTCAGAAGCCAGCAGTAATAAGTTAATCAATAAACAAAAAAAAATCACTCTGCATGTATTTTTTTTTTGCCCATATAATCCTGTTTTTGCCTCTTTCTTTGTGTTTTATATATTGACAGTGTGGTCTGACTTGACAGAAACAGGGCAGAGAGCTCCTGAGGTGAAGCTGTACAGCAAATAGCCACTGACACATGCACATTAGGGGATGTTGATTAGTATCTGCTCTCTGCAAAATAAACAATGTGTATTGGTCTGTGTTTGTTTATTCCCTTTATCCTTCCTTTATTTCTTTGTTGTGTATGTACAGAAGACATTTAGCAGCAAGGAAAAAAAATCACTGAATGCAGCATTATTGACATCAGAATCAACTTCCTGGTCACTGGTCCATGTTTTCATCTTGCTGTGCTCTGCTGCTCTTTTTCATTTCCTTCAGACTCTGGAATGAGCAACTTCAGAAGAGTGCCCTCTTTATACAGATCAGCTCTTAACCAGTTGGTTTCCAACCTTCAGGGAAAAGTCCCTGTTATCAGCACACCTTTTCCTCAAAACTAGAACTTCAATGAGATTTTTTTCTCTTCCAGCTGTTCTCTTTTCATTCTTACAGCTGAGGTGGAAAGGCTAAAACCAAGGTTTATAGATTCATGCATTCATAAGATGGGTTAGGGTAGAAGGGACCTTAAAGATCATCTTGTTCCAACCCTCCTGCCACAGGCAGGGACACCTTCTGCTAGAACATATTGTTCAAGTATTCATCCAACCTGGCCTTGAACACCTTCAGGGAGGGGACATCCACCACCTCCCTGGGCAACCTGTTCCAGTGTCTCAACACCCTTGCTGTGATGAATTTCTTTCTACTCTCCAGTCTAAATCTCCCCTCCTCAAGATTCAGACTATGCCCTCTAGTCCTATCCTACAACTACCTGAAGGGAGGCTGTAGCCAGGTGGGGTTGGTCTCTTCTGCCAGGCAAGCAGCAACAGAACAAGGGGACACAGCCTCAAGTGGTGCAGGGGGAGGTCTAGGCTGGATGTTAGGAGGAAGTTGTTGGCAGAGAGAGTGATTGGCATTGGAATGGGCTGCCCAGGGAGGTGGTGGAGTTGTCATCCCTGGAGATGTTCAAGAAAAGCTTGGATGAGGCACTTAGTGCCATGGTCTGGTTGATTGGACAGGGCTGGGTGCTAGGTTGGACTGGATGATCTTGGAGGTCTCTTCCAAACTGGTTAAAAAAAAGAAAGAAAAGAAATAAAAGGAAAGGAAAGGAAAGGAAAGGAAAGGAAAGGAAAGGAAAGGAAAGGAAAGGAAAGGAAAGGAAAGGAAAGGAAAGGAAAGGAAAGGAAAGGAAAGGAAAGGAAAGGAAAGGAAAGGAAAGGAAAGGAAAGGAAAGGAAAGGAAAGGAAAGGAAAGGAAAGGAAAGGAAAGGAAAGGAAAGGAAAGGAAAGGAAAGGAAAGGAAAGGAAAGGAAAGGAAAGGAAAGGAAAGGAAAGGAAAGGAAAGGAAAGGAAAGGAAAGGAAAGGAAAGGAAAGGAAAGGAAAGGAAAGGAAAGGAAAGGAAAGGAAAGGAAAGGAAAGGAAAGGAAAGGAAAGGAAAGGAAAGGAAAGGAAAGGAAAGGAAAGGAAAGGAAAGGAAAGGAAAGGAAAGGAAAGGAAAGGAAAGGAAAGGAAAGGAAAGGAAAGGAAAGGAAAGGAAAGGAAAGGAAAGGAAAGGAAAGGAAAGGAAAGGAAAGGAAAGGAAAGGAAAGGAAAGGAAAGGAAAGGAAAGGAAAGGAAAGGAAAGGAAAGGAAAGGAAAGGAAAGCCAGTGGCTCCCTGTGGCAGGCAGAGCACAGCTTGGTAGGCAGAACCCATCCCATTTATCAGATTTGTCTGAAGATAATAAATTGGAGAGGATCTCAGAATGTGTGACATTTCCTTTTCCCTGCCTCTGAAGTGCAGAGCTATTCAGCAACAAAAATAATCATGAGCTTCAATATCAAGTCTTCCTATTTCATTTCAGGGAGGTCCCTACGGTCTTCAGAGGGACATACTAGAGGTAAAGGGAATAGTCTGCTGTCTATAAATTACATACAGATAAATAAAGGATAGCAAAAACTATGGGAAGGAAACCCAGAGGTGGTGGAAATATAATAAACATGAAATGAAATGGTGTGAAAAAAAAGGAGCATAATGAAACTGTTGGCAGCAAGAGCAAAATGATGAGGAAAAAGCAGAGTTCTTCCAGAAAATAAAAGTTAGCTTCATAATTATTCTCATTTTCTCTGCTACAGTTAATTCTGTACTGATCATGGATCTTATTAAATGTAGCCATCCACAATGCTAAAAGACTGATGTAGAAAACACACTGTGGGTAAGTAAAGGTTGGCAGAATGGCTGGATACGAGCCCAGGCAGATGTATTTTCTTATCTCACAGTATCATAGAATCATAGAATCAACCAGGTTGGAAGAGAGCTCCAAGCTCAGCCAGTCCAACCTAGCACCCAGCCCTAGCCAATCAACCAGACCATGGCACTAAGTGCCTCATCCAGGCTTTGCTTCAACACCTCCAGGGATGGTGACTCCACCCCCTCCCTGGGCAGCCCATTCCAATGCCAATCACTCTCGCTGCCAACAACTTCCTCCTAACATCCAGCCTAGACCTCCCTCGGAAGTGGTTCAAGTATTCAAGGTGAGGTTTGACAAAGCTCACAACTTCCTGCTCTTCTTGAGGATGTCCATGCTGACTGCATGGGAGATTGGACTGGATGACCTTTGGAGATGACTTCCACCCCAGACCTGTCTATGATTATATGAAGCCCAGCACTGAGTAAGAAAAGCCTCTTCTTATAGAATAGAATAGAACAGAATAGAATAGAATAGAATAGAATAGAATGGAATAGAATAGAATCAATCAGGTTGGAAGAGACCTCCAAGATCATCCAGCCCAACCTAGCACCCAGCCCTGTCCAGTCAACCAGACCATGGCACTAAGTGCCTCATCCAGGCTTTGCTTCAACACCTCCATGGACAGTGACTCCACCACCTCCCTGGGCAGCCCATTCCAATGCCAATCACTCTCTCTGGCAACAACTTCCTCCTAACATCCAGCCTAGACCTCCCCTGGCACAACTTGAGACTGTGTCCCCTTGTTCTGTTGCTGGTTGCCTGGCAGAAGAGCGCAACCCCACCTGGCTACAGCCTCCCTTCAGGTAGTTGTAGTTATGCACAATGCTGTCTAAGAACTTTTTGTCCCTTCCAGCATCATCACCAGTCTGAGTTCCTGCAGAAGTAGTGCAGTATTCCACGTTCATGAACTGATCTCCCTGTCATTAATTTGTTTATACACTCATCAGTTGTGCTCTTTAAATGTTTGGTTATTGCTTATTGAAAATGGTGTTTAGTGCTTTTATATGCAATTCAAAACCAAGTGCAAAGCCCAACCCCTCCCTTCTCCCCCCAAATTAATCAAGCTTTTCAGAATGTCAGGAAACAAACTGAACTTGCTTTACTTCAACTTTTGATTACAGATTAGTTTGGCTTATTAGGGTTTGAACATTTCCATCTTTCTGGCATCACCAGATGCTTCCTGACTTCACCTGACAGGCTGCATGTACCTTGCATAGCAAATGACATCATAGTGTGGCACATCCAAGGTGAATGTCAGCGCTTGCTAGCAATAATTTGTGCTAATGTAATACCTCATGCAAAGCACCAAATACTCCTCCAACTATAAATAGTGATGCTAGACCATGGGTAGGCAACTTGACTGACAAGCAAGGACTTGTGACAGCAATAAGACCAAATAGCTCAGCAAGGGCACTGAAGAAGTATCACAGAATCACAGAAGGACAGGGGCTGGAAAGGACCTCGAAAGATCATCCAGTCCAACCTCCCCTGCCAGAGTGCCCTAAAGAGGAAGCTATGGAACTTTTCCCATGTTGTAATCCCCAGCACAACTCCAGGCTGGGTGGTGAATGGATGAAAGCAGCCCTGAGGAAAAGGACCTAGGGGTCTGGAGTGATAAAAATCTCAACATGAGCCTGCAGTGTGAGTGCAGCCCAGACAGCAACCCTGTGCTGGGCTGCAGCAAGAGCAGTGTGGGCAGCAGGGCAAGGGAGGGGATTCTGCCCCTTGGCTCTGCTCTCCTCAGAACCCACCTGGAGTCCTGTGTGCAGTTCTGGAGCCCCCAGCACAAGAAGGACATGGAAGTGTTGGAGCCAGTCCAGAGGAGGCCATGAGGATGCTGAGAGGGCTGCAGCAGCTCTGCTCTGAGGACAGGCTGAGAGAGTTGGGGCTCTGCAGCCTAGAGAAGATTTTGAGGAGACCTTGAGGTAGCTGTCCAGTATCTGAAGGGGGCTACAGGAGGACTGGGGAGGGACTGTTGACAAGGTCTGGTAATGACAGAACGAGGAATAATGGGTTTAAAGTGGCAGAGGGGAGATTGAAAGTGGATGTTAGGAAGAAGTTGTTTGCAGTGAGGGTGATGAGACACTGGCACAGTTTGCCCAGGGAGGTTGTGGCTGCTCCCTCCCTGGAGGTGTTCAAGGCCACCTGCCTGTGGGAGGAGGTTGAAACTGGATAATCTTTAAGGTCACTTCCAACCTAAGCCATTCTGTGATTCTATTCTTCTACATTGTTCACTTAGACCTTTTTTACTGCCGTTGTGCATCGCTTTAATACAGAACAGCAACTATAGGCTTGCAAAATGAGAGTGAGGATGAACTCTACAGTCCCCAGTGTATGAACCATCCCTGTCCAAGCTCAGAACCACCCCTCTGGTTACATGCTCCAAAAGTGTGGTCTGTTGTTGCAGAGCAGTCACTCACAGGTGACAAGCACAGCTATCAGGGCAAGGGAAAAGTTTATTCTGAGTTCAGCTCTCTTGAAGCTATGCCTGGAGCCTGGTTCTGGGCTCCATCATGAAGAAAATGTGATGACAGGCTGAAAAGGAGCCTGGTGCAGGGCCAGAAGATGCTGAGGTAAGTGAGTTTGCTTAATCTGGAGAAAAGAAGGTTGAGAAGGATTGACTGTAGCTGGGGGTGTTCAGCCTGGAGAAGAGGAGGCACAGGGCAGACCTCATTGCTGTCTACAACTACCCAAAAGGAGGTTATAGCCAGGTGGGGTTGGTCTCTTCTGCCAGGCACCCAGAGACAGAACAAGATGACACAGTCTCAAGTTGCACCAGGGCAGGTTTAAACTGGGTGTTTAGGAAGAAGTTCTTCACAGTAAGAGGATCACTGAAATTGGCTGCCTGGGGAGGTGGTGGAATCCCCATGCCTGGAGATGTTTAAAAGGAGGCTTGGATGAGGCACTTGGTGCCATGGCTTAGTTAATTAGGAGGTGTTAGGTGTTAGGTGTGACTCGATGATCTTGAAGGTCTTTTCCAACTTGGTTAATTCTGTGATTCTGTGAGTGGCTACCTTCAGCTACCTACAGAGGTGTATTGAGAGGACAGCCTCAGAGGTAAGCCATGAAAGCACAAGAGGTAGCTTCCAAGCTGCAGCAAGGAAAATTCCTACTGAACAGAAGGAAGATATTTTGCAATGCAAGCTCATAGGATCACAGATCACAGGATGTTAGGGGTCAGAAGGGACCCAAGGACATCATCCAGTCCAACCCCCCTGCCAGAGCAGGACAATCCTATCTAACACAGAGCACAGATGAACACATCACAGTATCACAGTATCACAGTCTCACAGTATCACCAAGGTTGGAAGAGACCTCACAGATCATCAAGTCCAACCCTTTACCACAGACAGGCTTTGAAAGGCTCCAGAGAAGGAGACTCCACAGCCTCCCTGGGGAGCCTGTTCCAGTGCTCTGAGACCCTTGCAGTAAAGAAGTTCCCCCTTGTGTTGAGGCAGAACCTCTTTTGCTGCAACTTACACCCATTGCTCCTTGTTCTTTCATGGGGAGCAAGTGAGCAGAGCCTGTCCCCCCCCCACTCCTGTCCAGCCTTCAGATACTTCTAAACTTTTATCAAATGTAAGCACCAGAACAGCTTATTCAGAGAAATTCTCAATCTTCCATCCTTGAATATGCTTAAATTTGGTTAAGAGCCTGAGCAACTTTGTTTGACATTGAGGTCAGCCCAGCTGTGAGCAGATGACTTCCAGGGCTCCTTTCCAACCTTCCCTCCTCTGTGCCTGTAGTGTCTCTCTTCTGTGCCATTCCATGAGAATGGAGGACAGCCTGAAATATTTGAGTTCAGTGCATTTAACCCAGCAACTGTATTAGCAAAATGGACCTTGATGCAATGTTAGAAAGGTCAGCAGCTATTGAACTCTGCAGCTCCTACTAGAGAGGTTATCTAAAGCTGATTACCTGGGTGGAAGGCTGTGGAAAAGGAATTGAAATATAGGGAAGCTAAGCTGTGAATTGCTTACTGAGAGGCTGTGATGACAATTCAGGCAACCTCTCCTGCTAATGGATCCATTTGAGAGATGCTTGAACTTGGTGTGAATTTCCCTTGCAGCAGCTGAAGCTTACAAATCATCTTCCATTTAGCCCTGCAGAGAAGTATATTCTACTAATGCATCTGGACACGACAGACACCTAAGTATGGTGATGGTTACATCAACAAGGTTGGTGGTGGTTACAGCAGCAAGGTTGGTGGTGGTTACAGCAGCAAGGTTGGTGGTGGTTACAGCAGCAAGGTTGGTGGTGGTTACAGCAGCAAGGATGGTGGTGGTTATAGCAGCAAGGTTGGTGGTGGTTATAGCAGCAAGGATGGTGGTGGTTATAGCAGCAAGGTTGGTGGTGGTTATAGCAGCAAAGATGTTGGACTTGTGGCTTTTTTAATAGGGCAGTGAAGGATCACAGGCTCACAGGATGTCAGGGGTTGGAAGGGACTCAAAGAGATCATCCAGTCCAACCCCCCCTGCCAGAGCAGGACAATCCTATCTAACACAGATCACACAGGAACACATCCAGACAGGTCTTGAAAGTCTCCAGAGAAGGAGACTCCACAACCTCTCTGGGCAGCCTGTTCCAGTGCTCTGGGACCCTTACAGTAAAGAAGTTCCTCCTTGTGTTGAGGCAGAACCTCTTTTGCTGCAACTTACACCCATTGCTCCTTGTCCTTTCATGGGGAGCAAGTGAGCAGAGGCTGCCCCCCCACTTCCTGGTCAGCCTTCAGATACTCATGATAGAATCATAGAATCAACTAGATTGGAAGAGACCTCCAAGATCATCCAGTCCAACCTAGCACCCAGCCCTATCCATTCATCAAGACCATGGCACTAAGTGCCCCATCCAGGCTTTATAAACATTTATCAAATCCCCTCTAAGTCTTCTCTTCTCCAGACTAAGCAGCCCCAGGTCCCTCAGCCTCTCCTCATAAGCCATGCTCTGCAGTGCCCTACTCATCCTCCTAGCCCTCCACTGGACCCTCTCCAGCAGATCCCTGTCCCTCTTCAACTGGGGAGCCCAAAACTGAACACAGTATTCAAGATGAGGTCTCAACAGGGCAGAGTAGAAGGGGAGGAGAACCTCCCTCCATCTGCTGCTCACATTCTTCTTGAAGATCTGCTGGACACACTCTTCCTTATACACCCCAGGATCCCATTGGCCTTCTTGGCCACCAGGGCACATTGCTGTGCCATGGGTAACTTGTTAGCCACCAGGACCCCCAGGTCCCTCTCCCCAGAGCTGCTCTCCAGCAGATCATCTCCCAGCCTGTACAAGTGTAGTTTATTATTCCTCCCCAGATGCAGGACTCTGCACTTGTCCTTGTTGAACTTCATTTGGTTCCTCTGTGCCCAGCTCTCCAGTCTGTCCAGATCTCTCTGAATGGCCACACAGCCTTTGGCTGTATCAACAGACAGAAGAGAAGCTGAGCTAGAAAACATAACTTTTCTACATAGAAGGAGGCTCAGAGAATCCCATTACTGTCCAATTTTAGCTGAAAAATGATGTAGCTGCTCATTATTTCCTTGGAAAAAAAACAACCAAACAAACCAAAGCAACACACATTACTAAGTCTGAAGATAAAAGGAACAATTAGGTTTCATAGCAAGGCAATGCCAGCTGAAGCAGTGGCATGTGTACAGCTTTACGTGGCTCAGATGATGTATGGCTGCCAGGAATGGACATTGAGTGGGTTTTTTGCCTTTCATTTCCCCTCTTGATAAGCACAAATCAGCTTTACCATCAAAGCAGTAAGTAGCAAACCAAATCAACCCCCCCCCTCACCCCCCCCACACACCTGAGTCCCTAAACTCATAAGGGAAATCAAAGGAAACCTCTTTTTGTCATGCTGCTGACTTCCTGTTAGGGTTGTAAGCTATCAGTGAGCAATGGAAATGAATCTCAGCTTGGGTTGTTGCAAGGATGTGGCTGTAAATGCCTCACATCATCAACCAAAACCAGGTGGGNCCAACCTAGCACCCAGCCCTGTCCAATCAACCAGACCATGGCACTAAGTGCCTCATCCAGGCTTTGCTTCAACACCTCCAGGGATGGTGACTCCACCACCTCCCTGGGCAGCCCATTCCAATGCCAATCACTCTCTCTGCCAACAACTTCCTCCTAACATCCAGCCTAGACCTGCCCTGGCACAACTTGAGGCTGTGTTCCCTTGTTCTGTTGCTGCTTGTCTGGCAGAAGAGACCAACCCCACCTGGCTACAGCCTCCCTTCAGGTAGCTGTAGACAGCAAAAGCTACATTCCCATCTGAGTATAAGCTAAACAATGCTGTATTTATTTGGGGTTTGGGTGTACATTTTTTTAACAGGAGTGCTGTAGACGAGTGAAAATGCAGCTTTTAAGGGACATGGAACTGTTGGAGTGAGGCCAGAGGAGGCCACAAAGATGCTCAGAGGGCTGCAGCAGCTCTGCTACGAGGACAGGATGGAGCTCTGCAGCCTGGAGAAGAGAAGGCTTCAAGGAGACCTTGGAATGGCCTTTCAGTATCTCAAGGGGGTCTAGGGAAGGCTGGGGTGGGACTATTGATAAGGTCTGGTAAAGACAGAACGAGGGGTAATGGGTTTAAAGTGGCAGAGGGGAGATTGAAAGTGGATGTTAGGAAGAAGCTGTTTGCAGTGAGGGTGGTGAGACACTGGCACAGGTTGCCCAGGGAGGTTGTGGCTGCTCCCTCCCTGGAGGTGTTTAAGGCCAGGTTGGATGAAGCCTTGAGCAACCTGTTGTAGTTGAAGGTGTCCTTGCCTATGGCTGGAGGGTTGGAACTGGATGATCTTCCAACCTAAACCATTCTATGTTTCTATGATTCTGTATTCCTAAGTAGCATAAACTCCATTCCCCATCTGTGTCTAAGATAAACAATGCTGCATTTATTTTGGTTTCTTAAAGACAGGGTTGGTGTAGATGAGTGAAAATGCAGCCTTTAAGGGAAGGAGACGTAAGTAAGAGTCTGATCTGCTCTGACATCTGTGTCTAAGATAAACAGTGCTGTATTTATTTAGTTGCTTTGTTGTTTTCCTTTAAACAGAAGGGCTGTAGATGAGTGAAAAGGGGGATGTAAGTAAGAGTCTGATCTGCTCTGACAACAGAACAGTGCTAAGAGGCTAAACTGTGTGCTCACCTGAGTGTGTGCTTCAAGTACCTCCCTTTAACACACTCAGGCAGAGCAGGAGTCACTCTAAGTTCCTTCAGCTAAGAAATGTGCTCCACTCACTGTCACTAATGTCATTTCTAACACATTACCAGAGAATAAGTCAGGCACTGTGCTCCTACAAGAGCCTTGCCTCAGGTTAGAGGAACTACCAAATTAACCTCTTTCTCTTTACTGCAGGGTGGAAAACAGCTCGGGCTGGAAACAACTAAGTGAAGCCAAGCTCACACTTGCAGGAATTTTAAGCTGGCATTTATGCAGCTCCCATTCACTAAAGCCAAGGAATTACTCATTTAGCCTCTGGCTCTGCTTGTGTGGCTGCTCATTGCGGCACCTCCTTTTCTTTTTAGGTTAGCAGCCAGATTTAGGAGGAAGTTGCTGCTAGAGAGAGTGATTGGCATTGGAATGGGCTGCCCAGGGAGGTGGTGGAGTCACCGTCCCTGGAGGTGTTCAGGAAAAGCCTGGATGAGGCACTTAGTGCCATGGTCTGGTTGACTGGATAGGGCTGGGTGCTAGGTTGGACTGGATGAGCTTGGAGGTCTCTTCCAACCTGGCTGATTCTATTCTATTCTATTGTGTTTTTACAACAGTTTTACCTTGTGACCCTAAGGCAATGTTCTGGCCTGGATGGAGCCCTCTGCAACAGAGGTAGATGTACCACTAGCAGTCCTCCTTAACTCCAGTTTGCTTCATGAACCACAAGAATCTGTGGCACTGATTTTCTCTTTGACAACTTTTTTTTCCTGCTCCATTAAGTTGGACTAATCTTGTGACTTTGTGTGGTGAGAGACAAGAACAGGTTGCCCAGGGAGGTGGTGGAAGTCTCATCCCTGGAGGTCATTAAGGCCAGGCTGGATGTGGCTCTGAGCAANAAGAGACCAACCCCACCTGGCTACAACCTATAGGCTGGACTTGGTGATCCTGAGAGGGTTTTCCAACCTGGATGTTTCTGTGATTCTACCCTTCAGGTAGTTGTAGACAGCAAATGATGCTTGAGGTCCCTTCCAGCCTTGACAATTCTATGATTCTATGACCTTCAGTTCAGAGCAGTTGAGTATTTCAGACCACACTGAGCTTTGCAGTCCCACATAATCTGCAGTTCTGCATTCCTAAGTATTTAAAATGAGATATTAAACTACAAATTTCAGACTAAATATTCTGATGTTTAAACTTAAATTAATGTGGGGGTTTGTTTTTTTCCCTACAGTCAAACACTGGGTTACTGGCAGGAGCAATATCACTGCTAGGGTTGAAACCTTAGCATCCAAACACCACTGAATTTAAGGATAAGGGCACTAATAAGTACAGGCAAAGTAAACTTCTGATTAAGCCAGTCCCCAGAAAGGTGAAGTTGTGGAAGGATCTTAACAAACAGCCACCAGACTTTTCAAAGGTATAGTTGCTAATGTTAAACTGGACATTGTGGGCAATAACTTCAATGGTGAGGCTGCATCTGGAGGCTGGTGAGAGGCCTCGAGCACAGCCCTACGAGGAGAGGCTGAGGGAGCTGGGATTGTTTAGCCTGGAGAAGAGGAGGCTCAGGGGAGACCTTATTGCTGTCTACAACTACCTGAGGGGTGGTTGTGGCCAGGAGGAGGTTGCTCTCTTCTCTCAGGCAGCCAGCACCAGAACAAGAGGACACAGCCTCAGGCTGCACCAGGGGAAGTTTAGGCTCGAGGTGAGGAGAAAGTTCTTCAGTGAGAGAGTCATTGGACACTGGAATGGGCTGCCCAGGGAGGTGGTGGAGTCGCCGTCCCTGGAGCTGTTCAAGG
>WAAF01013194.1:36199-55305 GCA_013400475.1 Tricholaema leucomelas | reverse complement strand
TGGATAGGGCTGGGTGCTAGGTTGGACTGGATGAGCTTGGAGGTCTCTTCCAACCTGGTTGTTTCTATTCTATTCTAGTCTAGTCTAGTCTATACTATTCTATTCCATTCTGTTCTGTTCTATTCTATTCTATTCTATTCTATTCTATTCTATAACAGAGCAATCTAGGAAGTGGACTAATAGTGAAGTGTTAGAAGTGGGCTGAAATAGCAATTACAACAGCAAAAACATTCTACAACCCTTTCCCCCCCCCTTTCTCTCCATCTTTCCTTATGTAAACAGAAACAATCCCATTATTGCAGCTCATAAAATACCTGCAGTTTCTTCTCCAGTAGAAAATTGGTTTAAAAATTAGGGAAAAAAATAACTGTAGAGAATAAACAAAACTGTAGAGGATAAACAAAAGTGATTTACCAACACTGGATGTGGTTAAGGGTTATTTGGATGTGTTTCTCATAGCTATGGTTTAAGGTGACTCTTGTAGAGTAGGGTTCTAGGTTGGCCTTGGTGGTCCTGAGGGACTTTGCCAACCTGCATGTTTCTGTCATTCTGTTATTCAACACTGCAATAAAACCCAACTGTCATGATAAATTGAGGTGGTGGGATTCAGAGATTCATAGAATGGGTTGAGTAGGAAAGGACCCTAAAGCTCATCCAATTCCAAACTCCCTACCATGGGCAGGTCCACCTCCCACTAGAACAGGTTGCTCAAGGCCTCATCCAACCTGGCCTTGAACACCTCTAGGGAGGGATCATCCACGATCTCCCTGGGCAACCTGTGCCAGTGTCTCACCACCCTCACTGGAAAGAGTTTCTTTCTAATAGTAACTGCTTGTCTATTGGAATTGTCTTCTAGAAGAGCAACAAAACCAGACCAAACCAAACCAGAATGGGAGCTGGATGGATGCTGCCCAGGAATGTTGTGCAGTGTCCTTCTCTAGAGAGCTTCTAACCACACCTGACCATTGCAATCCTGAGCAAGCTGCTGTGGGTACCCTGCTTCAGCAGGGGGCTTGGGCTGGATGACCTCCAGAGGTACTTCCCAAGCCCTCCTGTTCTGAGATGCTATGATCAACAATTCATATTTAAAGAAAAGCCAGTAGTGGAAAAACAGAAGTGCTTGCACCTGAACTGTGGTGCATTGGTAAGATTTTATGACAAAAATGGAGCCACTATGGAGGCTGCTGGCCTGTTGTGTCCTGAGCTGGGCTGCAGAAGAAGCAGGTTCTGCTCAGAGCTGTGGCTGCTGAGCTCAGCCCCTGCTCAGGGCCGGCACTGTCTGCAGCTCAGGGTGGATTTCTGCAGCCAGGGGCTGCTGCCAGCAGTGAGAAGGTGATGAGAGAGGCACTGCCTGGGCTGGGCTGCAGAATGCCTCTGTCTTCGATTTGCTCCTGCCCACACCAAGGGCAGCACCACAGCTTGTGCCTCACCTTAAGGGCAGGAAGGAAGGGGTGGCACCTGCAGGGAGGAGTGGCCAGGACAGGGGACCCTCAACTGCCCTACAAGGGATTGCAGCCCATGGATGGCATCTACAGGAGACAGCAGAGAGAACACCAGGGTTAAGCCTCTTCTTCTCTGGCCTGTGTCCCAGGAGGGCTCTGTCCCTTCTGCCTTCCATCCACACCCCTGTGCTCCTGAATCCAATTCTAGAATCCAACTCTTGAATCTGTTTCCCATCTGCTGCTGAGTCCGGACTGGGACTTGCCCAGTGCCTGCCCTCAGCATCAGTGGTGCCCATGGTGCCATCATTGCCATCAGGGGTTGGGTTCCATATTGGTTTGTGTCTCTGTGTCTCTATCCCATGGCATTGTTCTTCTTTCCATCTCAGCTGCTTTAGTTTCTTTCCCACCCCATCAGTCTCCCTCCCTTCTTCCCTTTCAGTTCCCTTTGGGAAGCAGAGGGCTTCATGGAGAGCCTCTGGCACTTGTCTGGTGGCCAGCCCAGCTCTGACCCTTGACAATTTGGTAGAAGAACAGCCATGGAAAACTATGAACTTGAAGGTATTTCAGGAATAAATAGATTTGCATGTGCCCAAAGTCTGCTCCAGTATTTATTCTTTGAAATTAAAAGGAAAACAAAGAAAAATAATAGATAAATAATACATGGCAAACCCCAATTGTATCTGTATTTATGTCTTGACATCTCTCCCCTGGGATTTATAGTGTTCTTTGCAGTCACTGCAGAAAGCACCAGCACAGAACTAAAGGACCTGTGGTACAACTAAAAAGAGTCAAATTTCAGGCCCTGTGGACTAATGGTAATTAAAACTTCTATTAATTCCAGTATTATTAATTCCTACCCTGCCCTAATGCCAGCTTTTGATAATTACACTTTTCTTACCTAGATTTTACTCCTGCCTTGTGAAAGAAAAGGCTCCACAAAGCTTTTTCTTCTGTCCTGCTGCTTACTCACTGTGAGAGGATTGCTACTTGAGATCTTTAGGACCAAAACTCCAAGTCCAATGGAGGCAAGAGAAAGCTGATCTCCCACCTTTGAGGAGGCTGAATCACCACACATTGCTGCTTCATAAAATTCCTTAATCCCTGAAAAAATGTATAGAATATTTCTCCTACTTCCTCACCAAGACTCCAGTCCTTAAGGATTTTCTACATTAAACCCCCTCAAAGAACTACACTTCTCCATATCTTTATCTGAGGTGGTTGTTCACCATTTGTCATGGTCTACATTAAAGCTATACACTTTACAAGGTCAATATCAGCTAAAAATCAAAACATTTCAGGTATTCTACTCAGTCTCAGATAGAAGAACATTAAATTCATGAAACTCATCACTGAATCTTAGAATCCCAGCATGGTGGGGGCTGGAAGGGACCTCTGGAGATCATCCAGTCCAACCACGCTGATTAAAGGAGGGGCACCCACAGCAGCTTGCCCAGCATCATAATGCTCACCTGGGTTTGGAATCACTCCAGAGAAGGAGACTCCACAACCTCTCTGGGCAGCCTGCTCCAGGCCTCCAGCACCCTCACAACAAGTTTCTCCTCCTGTTCAGATGGAACCTTCTGGGTACCACTTTGTTCCCGTTGTACCTTGACTTGTCTCTGGGCACCAGTGAAAAGAGTCTGGCCTCATCCTCTTGCCCCGCCCTGGGGCCTTTAACTCAGCACTGATCAGATCCTCTCTCAGTCTTCTCTTCTTCAGGCTCAACAGTCCCAGGTTTCTCAGCCTTATCAAACCACCCAGAAAAACACTCAGCAGCTTGGAATGCTCTGAAGACTGAGCTGTGGAGGCATTGGGAACAGTTGGATTTTCACAAAAGAGCTAGGATGAGAAACTTCTTTGTTGTGAGGGTGCTGGAGCCCTGCAGCAGGCTTCCCAGAGAGGTCGTGGAGTTTCCTTGTCTGGAGAGCTTCCAAACCCAGTTGGCTTTTGTGCTGCTGGGCAAGCTGCCCTGGGTGCCCTGCTTTAGCAGGAGGCATTGGACTGGATGATCTCCAGAGGTCACTTCCAACCCCCACTATGCTGGGATTCTGGGACCTTTTTTCATTGTCATTTTGCTGAAGGAAATTTGTTACCACCTCACCTAATAATTGATTCTCTACACCTGCTCTCACAGCAAACTGTACTGAAGCAGTTCTGAACTGTTTAGCAAAACAAAAGGAAACACAACCACTTCCTCCCCTCCCCACCCCATAAAGGCTCCCAATATTCCTTTTAAACCCCAATCAGATTCTTCTTGAATGACATTAAAGAATGCAGGAAAGAAGCAGAAAGAGAAACTTGTACTTATCAGCCTCATGTGAGCCTCTCATTATCATTATCTGCAGTTTATTCTCCAGATTATAAAAGTAATCCTTAAACTAAGCAAAACTTCAGTTTGATGTGAATTAATTACAATTAAATCGAATACTTTTGCAATTAATGCATATTTTTGGCAGCAAACCCACTACTTTATTTCTTAGGAATCAAGAGACATTTTCCTTCTCTGTTTCAAAAGCAGAGGTAAAGCTTTGGCTGTATGGCTAAAAAAAAAAAAGATTTAATAACAGCAACACAGCTCAACAAACTTCAAACCCTCAATGTCTTAAAAGGGCAGGAGAAGCAGCAGGTTTTAATCAAAAGACAAATAGAAGAAGTTGTTTGTTCATCCCAGAAGCTTTTTCTCTACTATGGTCTTACTTGTGATTAGATTTTGTCATTTTCCCTTCCCCCCCCCAAAAAAAAAAGTAATTAAAAATGAGCTTAAAAAGAATCATGACTTAAAAAACAACCAACCAAAAAATCCCACATGGCTGAAAATATTTTATCTAATCAGTTTAGCTTTATCCTAAAATGAACTATTTATTATCTTAAGTGTGCTTTTTATTCTTTCTATTAATGGTGGTTTAAAAAAAAAACCCAACAACATAAAAAAGGAGAAACAAAGGCATGAACAAATAGAAGTGGGAATTACTTGGAAAAGCAATTTGAAAGGCTTGGAACACAGAAACCAGTTTCAAACTGCCTTTGGAATTCACTTGAATTTTTGTCACCAGTGCATTTAAAATAAGGCTCTCCAAATGCCATATCTGAACCATCTGACTGTAGTTACAAAGTCAACTCTTGATTCTCCGGGACTTGCTAGGCTTCAAATGTCTGTCTTTATAAACGTGCTTTAAAAATCCCACTAAAATCAAGAATAAAATCAAACACCTAAGCCTCCAAACATCAAAATCCCAAACACCTAAAACCTCAAACACCTAAGACCCCTAACATCAAACCCTCAAACACCTAACCCTCCTAACATCAAAACCTCAAACACCTAAAACCCCAAACACCTAAATCTCAAACATCAAACCCCCAAACACCTAACCCTCCTAACACCAAACCCCCAAACATCAAAATCTGAAACACCTAAAACCCCAAACACCTAAACATCCAAACATCAAAATCCCAAACACTTAACCCTCCTAACATCAAAACATCAAACACCTAAACCCCAAACATCAATCCCCCAAACACCTAATCCTCCTAACATCAAAACCTCAAACACCTAAACCGCAAACATCAACCCCCCCAAACACCTAACCCTCCTAACATCAAAAGCCCAAACACCTGAACCCCAAACATCAAAACTCCAAACACCTAGACCCCCAAACATCAAACCCTTAAACACCTAACCCCCCTAACATCAAAATCTCAAACACCTAAAACCCCAAACACCTAAACATCCAAACATCAAAATCCCAAACACCTAAACTCCCAAACACCTAAAACCCCAAACATCAACCCCCCAAACACCTAACCCTCCTAACATCAAAAGCCCAAAAACCTAAACCCCCACTTAAACTTTCAAACATCAAAACCCCCAACATCAAACCCCCCAAAGACCTAACCCTCCTAACATCAAACCCCCAAACACCTAAACATCCAAACATCAAAACCCCAAACATCAAAACCCCCAAACACCTAAGCCCCCAAACATCAAAATGCCAAACACCTAAAACCCCCAAACACCTAAATCCCAAATATCAAAACCCCCAAACACCTAAACTTCCAAACATCAAAACTCCCTAACATCTAAACCCCCAAACATCAAAACCTCAAACATCTTAAACCCCAAACATTAAAAAAAGAAACATCAAAATCCCCAAAACATAAAAAAATCCCAATTGCCAGAAACCCAAAAACCTAAGGATCAAACCTCATAAACCTAAACACCCCAAAACCCCCACAGAAAGCCCCCAAAATGCTGAAAACCAAACATCAAAAAGCACAAACACCAAACTCTAAACATGAAAAAACTTGAGCATCACAAACACCAAAAAGCATAAAAAAATACCCCCAGGAACACTCCCCCACATAAACAAACATGGGAAATCAAATATTAAACTCCTAAACATCAAAACCCCAAACACAAAACCCTGACATCTAAAATCCCAAGCACCAAAACCCCAAATGCCTAAAAAACAAACACCAAAAGCCTCAAACATCAAAAAGCCAAACACCCAAAATGCCAAAAAGACTCAAAAAGCCAAACACCCCAAGAGCCAAACAGATACCCCAAAAGCCAAACCCCCAAAACCCCAAACATACACTCAAAAATCCAAACATCAAAAAACCCCAAACACTCACACAAAAAGCCTAACACATATCCAAAAAGCCAGCACCCCAAATGCCAAACACTCCAAAAGCCAAACACCTGAAAAAACAAACACCCACACCAGAAGCCAGACATCCAAACCCCAAAACACCCCCACAAAAGGCCAAACACCCCAAAACCCCTAACACCCACCAAGTGTAACACCCACCCTAAAAGCCAAACACCCAAACCACCAAAAACTCACCCAAAAAGCCAAACATTCAAACCCCCAAACCCCCATACAAAAAGCCAAACACCCAAAAACCCTAACACCCACCAAGCATAACACCCACCCTAAAAGCAAACACCAAAAACATACCCCAAAAGCCAAACACCCAATACCTTAACTTCCATCAAGCATAACATCTACCCAAAAAGCCAAACACCCCAAAAGCCTTACACCCAAAAAGCCAAACAGCCACCCAAAAAGCCAAACACCCACAAAACCAAACAGCCACTCAAAAAGCCAAACACCCCAAAAGCCTCACACCCAAAAAGCCAAACAGCCACCCAAAAAGCCAAACACCCACAAAACCAAACAGCCACTCAAAAAGCCAAACACCCCAAGAGCCAAACAGATACCCCAAAAGCCAAACCCCCAAAACCCCAAACATACACTCAAAAATCCAAACATCAAAAAACCCCAAACACTCACACAAAAAGCCTAACACATATCCAAAAAGCCAGCACCCCAAATGCCAAACACTCCAAAAGCCAAACACCTGAAAAAACAAACACCCACACCAGAAGCCAGACATCCAAACCCCAAAACACCCCCACAAAAGGCCAAACACCCCAAAACCCCTAACACCCACCAAGTGTAACACCCACCCTAAAAGCCAAACACCCAAACCACCAAAAACTCACCCAAAAAGCCAAACATTCAAACCCCCAAACCCCCATACAAAAAGCCAAACACCCAAAAACCCTAACACCCACCAAGCATAACACCCACCCTAAAAGCAAACACCAAAAACATACCCCAAAAGCCAAACACCCAATACCTTAACTTCCATCAAGCATAACATCTACCCAAAAAGCCAAACACCCCAAAAGCCTTACACCCAAAAAGCCAAACAGCCACCCAAAAAGCCAAACACCCACAAAACCAAACAGCCACCCAAAAAGCCAAACACCCCAAAAGCCAAACATGCAAACCCCCAAGCACCCATACAAACATCCGAACACCCAAAACCCCTAACATCCACCAAGCATAACACCCACCCAAAAAGCCAAGCACCCAAAATGCCCAAAACACCCAAAAAGCCAAACACCCCAAGAGCCAAACAGACACCCCAAAAGCCAAACACCCCAAAAGCCAAACATACACTCAAAAACCAAACATCAAAAAAGTCAAACACCCCCACAATAAGCCAAACACACATCCCAAAAGCCAAACACGCATCCAAAAAGCCAAACACCCCAAATGCCAAACACTCAAAAAGCCAAACACACAAAAAACCAAACACCCACCCAAAGAGCCAGACATCCAAACCCCAAAACATCCACACAAAGAGCCAAACACCCAAACCCCCTAACACTTACCAAGCATTAACATCTGCCAAACACCAAAAACACACTCCAAAAGCCAAACACACACCCAAAAAGCCAAACACCCGATACACTAACACTCACCAGGAGTAACATCCACCCAAAAAGCCAAGCACCCCAAAAGCCAAACATGAAAACCCTCAAATACCCATACAAAAAGCCAAACACCCCAAAACCCTAACAAACACCAAGTGTTAACATCTGCCCTAAAATCCAAACATCCAAACCACCAAACACCCACCCAAAAAGCTAAACTTTCAAACCCCCAAACCCCCATACCAAAGGCCAAATGTCCCAAAACCATAACACACACCAAGCATAATAACATCCACCCTAAAACCCAAACACCCAAAACACCAAACACCCACCCAAAAAGCCAAACATTCAAACCCCCAAACACCCATACAAAATACCAAACACCCAAACCCCTAACACCCACCCAGCATAACATCCCCCTTAAAAGCCTTACACCCAAAAAGCCAAACATCCACCCCAAAAGCCAAACATTCAAACCCCCAAACACCCATACAAAAACCAACACCCAATACCCTTAACACCCATCAAACATAACACCCATCCAAAAAGCTAAAAATACACTCAAGAAACCGAACATCCAAAAAACCCAAAGCCCCCCACAAAAAGCCAAACACCCCAAATGCCAAACACCCAAAAAGCCAAACACTTGAAAAAACACCCACACCAGAAGCCAGACATCAAACCCCCAAAACACCCACACAAACCACCAAACACCCCAAAACCCTAACACCCACCAAGAGTAACACCCACCCAAAAAGCCAAACACCTAAAATGCCAAAAACACACCCAAAAAGCCAAACACCCCAAAAGCCAGACATCCAAACCCCCAAAGACCCCTACAAAAACCCAGACACCCCAAAACCCTAACACACACCAAGAATAACATCCACCCTAAAAGCCAAACACCCAGAACACCAAAAACACACCCAAAATGCCAAACACCCCAAAAGCCACACACCCAAAAGGCCAAACACCCCAAAAGTCAAACAGCCATCCAAAAAGCCAACCACCCACAAAACCAAACACCCAGCCAAAAAGCAAACAACCCCAAAAGCCAATCATGCATCCAAAAAAGCCCCACACCCCAAAAGCCACACACCTCAAAAGCCATCAAGTAATTAAACACCAAAAAAGCCAAACACCAAAACACAACAATGAAAAAGCCAAACAGCAAAAGAAAAACAACACCACAAGACCAAACATCAAAACTCTCAAGCATCAAAACTGCAAACAGCAAAATCCCCAAACACCTAAAAAAACCAAACCCCCTCCAAAAAATCCCCCAACAAAGCCTGAAAGCCACCAAAACACCCACATCAATATGCCCAAAGAGCAAGACCCCGAACACCAACAGTAAAACACCTAAACCCCCACACATTAAAAACCCCAAACACGAAGCAAAAGAAAAGAAACAAAGACCACAAGAATCCTAAACGAAAAAAACCCCAAAACCTCTAAACCCATAACTCCAAAACCCCAAAAAATCCACACATCAAAACCCCTAAACATCAAAAGAGCAATCACCAAAACCCAACAAACCGAACACCCAAACCCAGAAACACAACCTCGCAAACACCAAAAAAACCCAAACATGAAAAACCTCCAAACCCCAAACCCCAAACACAACAACCCTCAAACACCAACACAAGAGAAAAATCCGAACCTGACAACTCTAAGCACCAAACGAAACACCCCCAAAACCCCCAACACCCAAGCAACCAAACTGAAACACCAAAACCTCTGAAAATCAGAAAACCCAAACACCAAAGGACTCAAACACCATAGAATCAGAGAACGGTTTAGGTTGGAAGGGACCTCAAAGCTCAGCCAGTTCCAACCCCCCGCCATAAGCAGGGACACCTCCCACTAGAACAGGGCAGTCGAGGCCTCATCCAACCTGGCCCTGAACACCTTCCGGGAGGTTATGGAGCAATGAATCACAGAATGTGTTTGAAGACCGAAGATCACATTCTGTCATTCTGTGATCCACAACCTCCCTGGGCAACCTGTGCCAGTGTCTCACCACCCTCACTGCAAAGAACTTCTTCTTGACATCCAGCTTCAACCTCCCCTCTGCCTGTAAACACATTACTCTTACCCTGTCATTACAAGACCTTGTGAATACTCTCTCCCCAGACCTCCTCAAGTCCCCTTCATATACTTTAAGGCCACTCCAAGGTCTCCTCAAAGCCTTCTCCAGGCTGCAGAGCCACAACTCTCTTGTCCTGTCGTCACAGCAGAGCTGCTGCAGCCCTCTGAGCATCTTGGTGGCCTCCTCTGCACTGGCTCCAGCAGTTCCATGTCCTTCTTGTGTTGGGGGCTCCAGAACTGCACACAGTACTCCAGGTGGGGTCTCAGGAGAGCAGAATAAAGGGGCAGAATGCCCTCCCTTGCCCTGCTGGCCACACTGCTCTTGCTGCAGCCCAGCACACAGTTGCTGTCTGGGCTGCACTCACACTGCCAGCTCATGTTGAGCTTTTCACCACCCCAGACTCCCAGGGCCTCTTCCTCACGGCTGCTCTCAGCCATTCCCCACCCAGTCCAGAGTTGTGCTTGGGATTGCGCCCACCCAGGTGCAGGACCTTTTTGTTGGCCTTTGTGAATGTCATGAGGTTGACCTGGGCCCACCTCTGTAGCCTGTCCATGTCCCTCTGGATGGATCCCTGCCCTCTAGCAACTCAACTGCTTGCTAGCAGCTTGGTGCCATCTGCACACTTGCCGAGGCTGCACTCGACTCCTCTGCCCCTGTCGCTGACAAAGATGTTCAACAGCACTGGGCCCAGCACTGACCCCTGAGGGATGCCACTTGGCACTGGTCTGCAGGTGGACATTGTGCCCTTGATCACCACTCCCTGCATGCAACCATCCAGCCAATTCCTTCTCCAGCAGGTCTGTGTTTTTCCAGATTGGTGACCAGGGTGTCATGTGGGACAGTCAAATGCCTTACTGATTTCTGCTCCAGGCCTTCAGAAAACCAAAAGAAACTGCCAAACCTGAGGTGGTCTGGCCACGCTAGGGAAGCCACCAAGACATCTGGAACATGAAGAGCTTGGAAGGGTGCACGAGAGCTTTGCGAGGCTGAACTGAGTAATAATGGTGACATTTGCCAGAGGGATCAGAAAATACTAATTATATTCAAAGCAGCAGGCAACTCGCTCCACTGGTTTCTCTGCCATACATCACAGGCAAGTGATGATTTCCCTGCTCCTTCTTTATTTCTCTTATTATCAGCATCATCAACAAACATTAATATGCTAATGGGTTGGCTCTTTGCAGCCAGTTAGGGGATTGAGCCTAGAAACCACAAAGCTATCAATCACTTACACAATCACAGCTTCCACCACCCCTGCTGAGCAATTCCAACGGTCTGGCATCCCTCCAGAAGTAATGAAGGTGGAGAGCAGCTCCTTGAGAGACCCAGACAGCAAAGATCTGGGATCACTAAGTGCTCATTCCATGTGGAACCTATGGAGTGAATGCCTTCAACTCTCCACAGCTCCTTGAGAGACTCAGCCAGCAACCCTCTGGGATCCCCAAGTGCCCATTCTATGTGGAACCTATAGAGTGGATACCCTCAACTCTCCACAGCTCCTTGAGAGACCCAGCCAACAACCCTCTGGGATCCTCAAGTGCCCATTCCATGTGGAACCTATAGAGTGGATACCCTCAACTCTCCACAGCTCCTTGAGAGACCCAGCCAACAACCCTCTGGGATCCCCAAGTGCCCATTCCGTCTGCAACCGAGAGCGACGATCCCCCCAACCCCCCCCAGCTCCCTGACAGACTCAGCCAACAACCCTCTGGAATCCCCAAGTGCCCATTCTGTGTGAAACCTCTTGAATGGATACCCTCAACTCACCACAGCTCCTTGAAAGACTCAGCCAGCAAACCCCCATATGAGGAGAGGCTGAGGGACCTGGGACTGTTTAGTCTGGAGAAGACTGAGAGGGGACTTGATAAATGTTTATAAGTCTCTGAGGGCTGGGGGTCAGGGTTGGGGGGACAGGCTCTTCTCACTTGCTCCCTGGGGTAGGACAAGGAGCAATGGATGGAAGCTGCAGCACAGGAGGTTCCAGCTCAACATAAGGGGGAACTTCTTGACTGGAGGCGTCACAGCACAGAGCACTGGCACAGACTCTCCAGAGAGGTTGTGGAGTCTCCTTCCCTGGATGTGTCTGGATGTGTTCCTGCGTGATCTGAGCTCTATTGTATGGTGCTGCTCTGGCAGGGGGGTTGGACTCGATGATCCCTTCCAACCCCCCACTTTGGGTCCCTTCCAACACCTAACATCCTGTGAGCCTGTGATCCCCAAATGCCTGTTCCATGCAGAACCTCTGGAGTGGATACCCTCAGTCCACCACAGTTCCTTGACATGCCCAGCCAGCAACCCTCTGGGATCCCCAAATGCCCATCCTATGTGGGATCTCCAAGGTGCACACACTCAACTCACTGGAGTTCCTTGAGAGACCCAGCCAGAAAGCATCCAGGATCCCCACATGCCCATCTGATGTGAAGTCTCCTAGGGTAGACACTCTCAACCTACTGCAGTTCCTCGAATGACCCTGAGAGCCTGTACCAGAGTCCTTAAACACCTGTTCTATGCGAAGTCTCCTAGGTGGACATCCTCAACCTACCACGGTTCCTTGAGAGATCCAGTCAGCTACCAAGGGCCCCAAATGCTCATCCCATGTGGAGTCCACAAAGTGGAGACCCTCAATCCATCCCCATTCATTCAGAGACCCAAGCAGAAAACTTCCAGGGACCCTACATTTCCATCCAGATAGAGTCTGGTGGACACTCTCAACCCAACCACACATCAGGCATCAGCTGGAATGAGCTGCCCAGAGAGGTGGTGGAGTCACCCACTCTGGATGTGTTTAAGGGTGGTTTGGATGTGATGCTTAAGGCTATGGTTTAAGGTGAATCTTGTAAAGCAGAGTTCTAGGTTGGACTTGGTGATCCTGAGGGGCTTTGCCAACCTGCATGTTTCTGTGATTCTGTGATCACCAAGAGCTGCCCTGAATGTGAGCCAGGAGGCTTGGAACACAAGGAGCTGGTCACAAGAGGAAGTTGGAAACTAAGCTCTCCAGCTATTATTTCTTTTCCTGTCACCATATCCCTCTACCTCACAAAACATTTTGGGATGGTAACGCCACTTTTATTTCTTCATCAAATGTGTTCTGTGGAGCAGAAGCATTTCTGTGTGATTTAGCATGATTTGTGAGTCTACAAGGGCTGAAGGCAGCCCTCAACTGATCCTAGGAGAGCGCTGGGACCTTTCCAGCTTGGTCCAATATGTCAGAATTTCACCTCACAGTTTCTTTGCTGAAAGAGATTGAACAAGAGGGACAAGGCACATGGAAAGAGACTTTTGACAAAGGTGAGGAGTGACAGGTTCCCAGGCTCACAGGATGTCAGAGGTTGGAAGGGACCCAAAGAGATCAGCAAGTCCAACCCCTCTGCCACAGCAGCACCATACAATTGATCTCAGGTCACACAGGAACACATCCAGGCAGGCCTGGAAAGGCTCCAGAGAAGGAGACTCCTCAACCTCTCTGGGCAGCCTGTGCCAGTGCTCTGGGACCCTTCCAGTCAAGAAGTTCCCTCTTGTGTTCAAGTGGAACCTCCTGTGCTGCAGCTTCCATCCATTGCTCCTTGTCCTATCCCAGGCAGCAAGTGAGCAGAGCCTGTCCTCCCCTTCCTGACCCCCAGCCCTCAGATATTGATAAACATTGATTAAATCCCCTCTCAGTTTTCTCTTCTGCAGACTAAACAGTCCCAAGTCCCTCAGTCTCTCCTCCTCAGACAGTGTTCCAGTCCCCTAATCATCCTCGTAGCCCCTCACTGGACTCTCTCTAGCAGATCCCTATCCCTCTTAAATGAGGTGATGAGGGGTGATGGCTTCAAACTAGATGAAGCTGAACTGAGATAAGACATTCAAAAGAAATTCTTCCCCTTCAGGGTGGTGAGGCATTGGAACACAACATCCAGAGAAGTTGTGGAGACTCCAAGCCTGAAGGCATTCAAAGCTGGGTTGGAAGGGGCTTTGAGCAATCTGCTCCGGTAGGAGGTGTCCTTGTCATAGAATCATAGAATCAACCAGGTTGGAAGGGCCCTCCAAGATCATCCAGTCCAACCTAGCACCCAGCCCTATCCAGTCAACCAGACCATGGCACTAAGTGCCTCATCCAGGCTTTTCTTGAACACCTCCAGGGACAGTGACTCCACCACCTCCCTGGGCAGCCCATTCCAATGCCAATCACTCTCTCTGTGAAGAACTTCCTCCTAACATCCAGCCATTGCAAAGAGTTTGGAACTCAATGGTATTTAAGGTCCTTTCCAACCCAAACCATTCCATACATCTGTGAAAGCTGAGTGTAAGGTTGTGACTAACAAAGCCCCAACTATGACCCAACTCTCAACTTTCCTTCATCTCAAACAGCTGTTCCTCACTGATATCCTCCTGTCACTGGCCAGACATCCCTTCCTTTGACTGTGCATGTTCTTCTTCTCTCTTAATTAATTTTCTGTGTGCTTCTTAGATGATTTACATGGTATCCATTTCCAGTCTGGGGCACTGAAATAATTAGGGAACTTCAAAGCTCTCAGTAGCATCTTAATTTTCACCACACTTTTTTCCCCCTTTCAATTAGAAACTCAGCATTATTAATAATTCAGATTTCTTCTCTCCATGTAGAAAGACCTTCTCTTATGGCCTCAAGTTGCACCAGGAGAGCTTTAGATTAGCTGTTAGGAAACATTTCTTCACCAACAGGGTCACCAGACAGGGGAACAGGTTGTACAGGGAAGTGGTGGAGTCACCAGCACTGAAGGTGTTTAAAAGATGTTTGGATGAGGAACTAAGGGACATGGTCTGACAGCTGAGGAAAGGGAGAGGTCGGGATCATAAAATCATGGAATGGTTTAGGTTGGAAGGGACCTCAAAGATCATCTGATTGCAACCCCCTGCCACAGGCAGAGACACCTCCCACCAGAACAGGTCACTCAAGGACTCATCCAGCCTGGCCTTGAACACCTTCGGGGAGAGGTGACTGAAGATCACATTTTGGGATTCTGTGATCCACAGCCTCCCTGGGCAACCTGTGCCAGTGTCTCACCACCCTCGCTGCAAGAACTGCTTCCTAATATCCAGTTTAAATCTCCCCTCTGACAGTTTAAACCCATTCCCCCTCCTCCTGTCGTTACAAGACCTTGTCAATAGTCCCTCCCCAGCCCTCCTGTGGCCTCCTTCAGATACTGGAAGGCCACTCCAAGGTCTCCTCAAAGCCTTCTCTTCTCCAGGCTGCAGAGCCACAACTCTCAGCCTGTCTTCATAGCAGAGCTGCTGCAGCCCTCTGAGCATCTTGGTGGCCTCCTCTGCACTGGCTCCAGCAGTTCCATGTCCTTCCTGTTTTGGGGGCTCCAGAACTGCACACAGTACTCCAGGTGGGGTCTCAGGAGAGCAGAGCAAAGGGTCAGAATCCCTTCCCTTGCCCTGCTGGCCACACTGCTCTTGCTGCAGCCCAGCACACAGTTGCTGTCTGGGCTGCACTCACACTGCCAGCTCATGTTGAACTTTTCATCACCCCAGACCTCCAGGGCCTCTTCCTCAGGGCTGCTCTCAGCCATTCCCCACCCAGCCTGGAGTTGTGCTTAGAATTGCACCCACTCAGGTGCAGAACTTTACACTTGGCCTTTGTGAATGTCATGAGGTTGACTTGGGCCCACCTCTGCAGCCTGTCCAGGTCCCTCTGGATGGATTCCTGCCCTGTGCCACACAGCTTGGTGTTATCTACACACTTGCTGAGGTTAGGTTATGACTAGACTCAGTGATCATAAAATTAGAGGCTAGTTTGAGTTGGAAGGACCTTAAAAGATCATCTAGTTCCAACTCCCTTCCATGAGCAGGGACACCTACACTAGCCCAGCTTGGTAAACGTCCCATCAAACCTGTCCTTGAACACATTCAGGGAGGGAACATCTGCGACATCCCTCGGCAACCTGTGCTAGTGTTTAACCACCCTCACTGAAAAGAGTTTCTTCCTCATCTCCATTCTAAATCTCTCCTCTTCCAGCTCAAAGCCATTGTCCCTCGTGCTAGCACTACAAGCTCCTCCCTGGCCCTCCTGTAGCCTCCTTCACATACTGGAAGACCACTATAAGGTCTCCTCAGAGTATTTTCTTCTCCAACTTGATCTTAATGTCTTTTCCAACCAGGCAAATCTATGATTCTATCCATATCCCAGAGATGCACCCTCTTCATTCAGCTTTGGTGCTCCTCATATTTCTGTTACCCGCAGTTTTGTGGGCATCATCTCAGCACTGTCTTGCACACCTCAAATCCTGGGTTCAGTTTTGGGCCCCTCAATCCAGAACGATATTGAAGGGCTGGAGCAGGTCCAGAGAAGGGCAACAAAGCTGGGGAAGGGTCTGGAAAACAAGGCTGGGGAGGAGCAGCTGAGGGAACAGGGGTTGTTCAGCCTGGAGAAGAGGAGGATGGGGGGGAGACTTCACTCTCTACAACTTCCTGAAAAGAGGTTGGAGCCAGGTGGAGGTTGGTTTCATCTCCCTGGGAACAAATGACAGGACAGGAGGAAATGGCCTCAAGTTGCATCAGGGGAGGTTTAAGTTGGACACGAGGAACAATTTCTTTCCTGCAAGAGTGGTCAGGCATTGGCACAGGCTGCCCAGGCAGGTGGTGGAGTCACCATCCCTGAAGGTGTCCAAGAGAGATGCAGACATGGCACGTGGGGACATGGTTTACTGATCACAGTGGTGCTGGGCTGATGGTTGGACTGGGTGATCTCAGATGGCTTTTCCAACTGCAACAATTCTGTGGTTGCAGGAAACTCTGTGTGAATTGTTGCTGATTTATTTCTTTGCCCAGATCCTGATCTCTCCCTCCTGCCTGTTTATGCTAAGTCAAGATGTTTTGTCTGGAGCCATAATAGCAGCAGTGTGGCATGAGCAGGAGGGTTATGTAAGCTCTTACATCAATGGTGAGGGCTGCTTTTCAACTTCTCACCATTGTCCAACTCAAAAAGGAGTTCTGATGGTAACTAATCTGCTTAGTCTTTGCCTGGAAATCAGCATCACATTCTTTAGAACTGTTTGTCACCTAGAAATGTTGATTTCCTCTTGAAGACTTTGTAAAGGAAGGTGCATTAATGGCTTTGCAGAAGACTTCACAGCACTGCATTAGAAAGAAATGCACAACTTTGCTCATCCATGCAGGGCTGAGGCAGGAGGATCGGACTGGATGATCACCAGAGGTTCCTTCCAACTCTCCTTTTGCCTCTTTACACCTAAGAATATTCATGACAAAAAGCTTGCAGACACTTTGTGGCTTAGAAGCATAGACTTGTGTTGGTTGGAAAAGCCCTGTGAGATCACCGAGTCCAACCATAAGCCCCACACCACCATGGCTGTTAAACCACATCCCCAAGTGCCATGTCAACAGGTTTCTTGAACACCCCCAGGGATGGTGATTCTGTGGGCAACCTATTTCAATGCCTGGCCCCTCTTTCAGACTTAGTTTGATCCTTTCACTGGATTTTTTTCTTCTTAGAAACATCTCAATTTCACACATTAGGAAGTTCTTTGACATGGGGAAGAAGTTCTTTACCATGAAGGTGGTGGAATGCTGGAAGAGGTTAGAATCATAGAATCACACAATTGTTTCAGTTGCACAAGACCTCTAAGACCAACAAGTCCGACCACCAGTCCAACCCCATCATGACAATTAAACCATGTCCCCAGGTGCCATGTCCACATATTTCTTGAGCACCTCCAGGGATGGCAACTCCACCCCCTCCCTGGGCAGCCTGTTCCAGTCCTGCAGGAAAGAAATTGTTCCTCATGTCCAACCTGGCTCAAGATTCCATAACAAATATTTGAAGTGGCTTATTTCAGCAACAACAACACTGGTAAAGTCACACCTCAAAAATCTTAGGTTCAGCTTTGGGTCCCTCACTCCAAGAAGGACACTGAGGGGCTGGAGCATGTCCAGAGACGGGCAACAAAGCTGGTGATGGGTCTGGAGAACAGCGCTGATGAGGAGCAGCTGAGGGAAGGGATTTTGCTCAGCCTGGAGCAGAGGAGAGACTTTCTGGCTCTCTGCAACTCCCTGAAAGGAAGTTGGAGCCAGGTGGGGATTGGTCACTTCTCCCCAGTATCAGAGAATCATGAAATAGTTTAAGTTGGAAGAGACCTTTAAGATCATCCAGTTCCAACTCCCCTGCCATAGGCAGGGACACCTCCCACTAGAACAGGTTGCTCAAGGCCTCATCCAACCTGGCCTTGAACACCTCCAGGGAGGGAGCAGCCACAACCTCCCTGGGTATCCTGTGCCAGTGTCTCACCACACTCACTGGGAAGAATCTTGTCAAGAGACAGAACAAGAGGAAATAGCCTCAAGTTGCACCAGGGGAGGTTTATGTTGGATATTAGGAAAAAAAAGAAGAATTACTGAAGGTCCTCTCTGCTGCCCAGGTCTACCTTCTTGTTGTGGAGGCAAAGGGTAACCACTGCCAAGAAAGGCGACATGCTTATACCCGAGGTAATCCACACAAGATACTTTGTCCCCAGAGGGATAATCAATTGCCCTCGATTAATGGCCCATTGTCCAGGGGGTGGTATTGTCATGGAGGGCCTGTAGGCCCAAAATAGGCTTATTTAAGCCTTACCTTGCCTGGACATGTTTTTCTGCCCACACCAGGGGTAAACACATAAAATGAGCACAAAGGGGCACAATAGGCCTGGTGCCATAAAGTCTGGCCTGCCCAGGGTCCAGGTTGTGTAATGTGGTTGTGCAACATGTTTGTGTAAACCCCCCCACGCCCAGCTCCTGCCTGCTTAGTGTAAGGCCCCTGTGATTCCCATATTTGGAAGGTCCAGGCCTGCAGCTTTTGCCCATTATGGTGTTGTTTGGCTGGCTGCCAAGCCCTGATTGGTCATTCTAGTGTCCAAAGGGCCATTAATCCTGGCCCACATTTGATAAACAGAGGCACACAGGTAAACAACGCGCTCAGGCTCCATTACTCACACTCACTTGTTCGCTCGGGCTCCCTTGTTCACAGGTAAACAACGTGCTCAGGCTCCATTACTCACACTCACTTGCTCGCTCGGGCTCCCTTGTTCACAGGTAAACAACGTGCTCAGGCTCCATTACTCACACTCACTTGCTCGCTCGGGCTCCCTTGTTCACAGGTAAACAACGTGCTCAGGCTCCATTACTCACACTCACTTGCTCGCTCGGGCTCCCTTGTTCACAGGTAAACAACGTGCTCAGGCTCCATTACTCACACTCACTTGCTCGCTCGGGCTCCCTTGTTCACAGGTAAACAACGTGCTCAGGCTCCATTACTCACACTCACTTGCTCGCTCGGGCTCCCTTGTTCACAGGTAAACAACGCGCTCAGGCTCCATTACTCACACTC
>WAAF01013194.1:15546-36079 GCA_013400475.1 Tricholaema leucomelas | reverse complement strand
GAAGATTGGACACTTGTGTAGGCTGTGATGTAGCCACGGAGGGTGACTGATAATTAATCAGAATTTGTCAGTAAAAGCTTTAATGCCTCTGTAATTTCTATTGCCTCCTGCCCTAGAGCAGAAAGAGCTTCAGCCCACCTGATGGGCAAGCAGCGTATTGACCCCAAGCGGTATTTGCCACGGGGAAAGTCCTCTCTCTGTTTGTAGTTTGAATTGTTTGCTAGTTATTAATAAGTTATGGTTTGCTATTATTCCTAGAATGTCTTCATGACCCTGTAGATCCTTTTAATATTAAAATAGAGTGCTTGGGGGTGGCCAGAGTTCAGAATATTGAAGTTAATAAATACATATTTTTATAGAACATTATCTGGCACAAATTATTTTCTCCCCTCCGCTACAACTGGTGTAGGCAGCAGAATACCCCTCTGTGACACTTCTGCCCTAGCCACAAGTCAATAACCCATCTGATCAAGGAGATGTCTCTTCTTCAGCTTCACTTTGTTTTCATTTTACCCTAAACCACCAGGCTCAATCTGTTCATTACAAACCCCTTGGTGATACAATATCAATAAAAAGAATGACACTGAGGGACTGGAGCCATGTCCACACCTTTCTTGAACACCTCCAGGGGTGGTGACTCCACCACCTCCCTGGGCAGCCTGTTCCAGTGTCTGACCACTACTGCAGGGAAAAAAATATTGTTCCTGATTTCCCAACCTAAACCTCCCCTGGCACAATTTCCTTCTGTCATCTGATATTAGTGAGAATATACCAACCCCCACCTCACTTCAACCTCCTTTCAGGCAGTTGCAGAGAGCCAGGTCTCCCCTCAGCCTCCTTTTCTCCAGGCTGAACAACCCCAGCTCCCTCAGCTGCTCCTCACCAGCCCTGTTCTCTAGCAGGCATTCCCTAATAAACTAAGATGAGAAACAGCCACTTTAGAAACAAAGAAATTTATATTTAAACTTACATCTTTGATGGCTTTCAGCTTCTCCTTGCAGTCATTCTTTAGTTTAAAGGATTTTCATCATGAAATGAAGAAGAAATACTCTTTATTTCTTGCTTGATGGATTTTTGCCTCCATAAGATGGTAAGAACTATCCAAAGGACGACTACAGGAGAAATAATTCACCTGCTGAATTCATCAACTAAACAAATTGGTATTTAAATACCAGCTAGAGAACTAAATCCTGAGTTTCCTCCTCAGAGTGGGGATAGGATCAGACAAAACACCCAATTATTTTTCACCACACTCCATCTGCATTATTTCTGACATATTAATCAGCTTAGCAGCAGCTTACTACAGAAAAACTGGATGGATTTTGATGAGCTTGCAGAAGAAAAGTTGCAGAGATGATAATATGCAGCTTACAAACTGCAGCCAGGCACAGAAGTTTTAATGAAAAGCAGTGAGTGGCTCCTAGTGACAGCTGATCTCCTGAAAGAACCTGGGTGGAGATGTGCTGGGACAACAGACCTGTCTCTTCCTTCCCGCTGCTGCAACCCAGCTCAGCTCCTATGTTGCGGCCACACCGGAGCAGACACTGCTCAGGTCCAAAATAGAATGAAAGCAACTTCCTCTGCAACACTTTACCAAGGGGCAGAGCTGTGCTAACCACTAAAGGGGTGATAGAGGCTCTCCCTAACACCTCTGCTTCTCCAAATTGTTGACCCAACCCCACCATGGCCACTGAACCATGTCTCCATGTGCCATGTCCAAACCTTTCTTGGACACCTCCAGGGATGAGACTCCACCGCCTCCCTGGGCAGCCTGTTCCAATGCCTGACCACTCCTGCAGGAAAGAAATTGTTCTTCATGTCCAACTTAAACCTCCCTGGCCCAATTTCAGGCCATTTTCTCTTGTTCTATCACCTAATACTAGGGGGAAGAGACCAACCCCCACCTGGCTCCAGCTTCCTTTCAGGGAGTTGTAGAGCCCAGAAGATCTCTCCTCAGCCTCCTCTTCTCCAAGCTCAACAACTCGAGGTCCTTCAGATGCTTCTCATCAGACCTGATCTCCAGACTTTTCCTTGGCTTCGTTGTCCTTCTCTGGACCCTCTCCAGCACCTCAATGTCTTTCTTGGAGTGAGTGGCCCAGAACTGAACCCAGGATTTGAGATGTGTCCTCAACAGTGCCTGACGTACACAAACACAGTGGAATTCTCACCACTGTTCCCTTCCAATAAAGACTTCCCTCCTGCTTGCTCTCCTTTCTCTCCAAAGAGAGTCTTAAATGTTCCAAAGCGAAATATAAACCCTTCCATTGCCACAGAATGACTTCTGTTGGAAGAGACCATTAAGATCTTCCAAGTCCAGCAAGCACTGCTGTATTTCAAGGTCTACAGTAGAAGCCACGATGCTCTCTTGCATGCTTTAAGCCAAAATCAAGCAATATAATCCCCCCCAAATGTATTTCACCCTTTCCTCTCAACACCAGCTAGGCCCATCTCTAGCCTTGGGGATCACAGAACATTTTGGGTTGGAAGGGACATTAAAAATTATCTGGCTCCATAGGCTGGGACACCTCCCTCTAGAACAGGTCATTCAAGGCCTCATCCAGCCTGCCCTTGAACACCTCCCTGGGCAACCTGTGCCAGTGTCTCACCACCCTCCCTGGCAAGAATTTCTTCCTAATTTCCAGTATCTGTCTCCCCTCTTCAACCTGCTCCAGCATCTCCTAGGGAGGTTTTTGGATGCCTACTCTCTGGAACTGCTCGAGGCCAGGTGACTTCCAACAGGAGGCTCAGGGCAGACCTCATTGCTATCTACAACTAGCTGAAGGGAGCTTGTAGTCAGGTGGGGTTGGTGTCTTCTGCCAGGCACCCAGTGACAGAACAAGAGGACACAGCCTCAAGCTGTGCCAGGGCAGGTTCAGGCTGGATGTCAGGAAGAAGTTCTTCACAGCAAGAGTGATTGGCATCGGAATGGGCTGCCTGGGGAGGTGGTGGAGTCCTGGAGGTGTTTAAGAGGAGGCTGCATGAGGCACTTAGTGCCATGGGTGAGTTAATTAGAAGGTGTTAGGTGATAGGTTGGACTCGAGAGGTCTTTTCCAGCCTGGTTAATTCTGTGACTCTGGCTGCAATCAGCCCTCTGAGATCCCAAAGGTGATCTTTTTTTTTGGGTACATATTACCATCAGACCATGTACTACTGGGAAACAGTTCCTTAAAAATGAGATTCCACTTCCCCAGGGAAGTTTGTGGGTGGCACATTCTCGCTTTCTCTCCCTAGCCCAGCTTTTTAACACTTCACTGCATATTGCAGTTTTCATCCTGCTTGTGGCTTAAACACATTTTTTTGCCAGTGTTGGTTGCCCCATCATCTTGAGATGAATTCCAACAGCCTTACTAGCAGAGATGAAATCATCTCCTTTCTGGGTGGAAAGCTTGTGTGGGCCTTTCCCTGCAAACCCTGCAGTCATCAACCCCCACCCTGCAGAACCAGCACGACCAGCCCAGCCCACGGATATGGCCACCAGATCTCACCAGCAAAGTAAAGCAGCACTCCTGGCATGGGCTGTGAGCAGCAAAGCAAAGCAAAGCAGCACTCCTGCCATGGGCTGTGAGCAGTAAAGCAAAGCAAAGCAAAGCAGCACTCCTGGCATGGGCTGTGAGCAGCAAAGCAAAGCAAAGCAAAGCAGCGCTCCTGCCATGGGCTGTGAGCAGCAAAGCAAAGCAGCACTCCTGGCATGGGCTGTGAGCAGCAAAGCAAAGCAAAGCAGCACTCCTGCCATGGGCTGTGAGCAGCGAAACAGCAGATTTCAGGGCAGCTTTGGGACAGCTTCTTTCTTTTCCAGCTAAATGATTGCACCAGAAGGCCTTGGCTCTGCAAATCTGAACACTCTAGACATGAGGAGGAACCTCTTTGCTTTGGAGACCACAAAGCTGTTGAGAGGCCTGGAGCATCTCTGAGAGGAGGAAAGGCTGAGAGCCCTGGGGCTGTTGAGCCTGCAGAAGAGCAGCCCCAGAGGAGATCTGATCAGTGCTCAGCAAGAGCTAAAGGACCTGTGGGGGACAAGAGGATGGGGCCAGGCTTTTCTCAGTGGTGCTCAGTGACAGGACAAGGAGCAATGGGTGCAAACTGGAAGCCAGGAGGTTCCATCTGAACAGAAGGAGAAATTTCTTTGTTTTGAGGGTGCTGGAGCCCTGGAGCAGGCTGCCCAGAGAGGCTGTGGAGTCTCCTTGTCTGGAGAGCTTCCAACCCCAGCTGGACATTGCAACTGGGCAAGCTGCTGTGGGTGCCCCTGCTTTAGCAGGCAGGTTGGCCTTGAGTACTATGTCCAGTTCTGGGCCCCTCAATTCAAGAGAGATATTGAGGTACTGGGATGTATCCAGGGAAGGGCATCAAGGTTGGTGAGGGGCCTGGAGCACAGCCCTGTGAGGAGAGGCTGAGGGAGCTGGGGGTGTGCAGCCTGGAGAAGAGGAGGCTCAGGAGTGACCTCATTGCTGTCTACAGCTACCTGAAGGGAGGCTGTAGCCAGGTGGGGGTTGATCTCTTCTGCCAGGCAACCAGCAACAGAACAAGGGGACACAGTCTCAAGTTGTGCCAGGGGAGGTCTAGGCTGGATGTTAGGAGGAAGTTCTTGCCAGAGAGATTGGCACTGGAATGGGCTGCCCAGGGAGGTGGTGAAATCACCATCCCTGGAGGTGCTCAAGACAAGACTGGATGAAGCACTTAGTGCCATGGTCTAGTTGATTGGCTGGGGCTGATTGCCTAGGTTGGACTGGATGATCTTGGAGGTCTCTTCCAACCTGGTTGATTCTAATATTCTATAATTCTATGATTCTATCTCCCAAGGTCCCTTCCAAGGCCACCATGCCAGGATTCCGGGATTCTGTGAATGCCAAGTCGCAGTTCCAAGGGTTTTGAGCAGCAGAGGGCTCTAGAACTACACTCTCTTACGGATCGTGTTCCCTGCCATGATTAATCTGTCCCAGTTTTTTTTAGGCAATTAACATGCTGTTCTTATGGTACAAATGTTCTCTTAAAAAAACTTCTCACAGCTGAGCTGTCAAACACTGAAAAGCAGTACATTGGAATGTCAGGTTTTTAACAAAGTCCTGGAGTTTGTAAAGTATAATCAGAACTTTAATGCCCAATTATGCAATCTGAGCAATGACTTTCTGAAGAGAATTTTAGCACTTCCCTGAGAAACAGAGAATTGTTTTGGTTGGGAAAGATCTCTAAGAGATCATGGAGTCCAACCACCAACCCAACATCACTATGGCCACTAAGCCCCGTCCAGAGGGTTTCTTGAACACCTCCAGGGATGGTGACTGCAGCACCTCCCTGGGCAGTCTGTTCCAGTGCCTGAGCACTCCTTTAGGAAAGAAATATTTAATTGTAAACCCAGACTGTCAAACTGAACTGTACCAAAGTGTTCCCCTCAAGAAATACAGAGACTTGATCTTCAGTAGAGGGGCTCGGGAGATTAGACATCAGAGGTGTGGGTACAACAGTGCTGGAAGGTCCAAACACATTCTCTCACAGTATCACACAGTCATAGAATGGTTTGGGTTGGAAGGGACCTTAAAGGCCATCTAGTTCCAATGCCCCTGCCATGGCAGGGACACCTCCCACTAGAACAGTTTGCTCAAGACCAACCTAGCACTACACACCTCCAGGGAGAGAGCATCTACCACCTTCCTGGGCAACCTGTTCCAGAGTCTCACCACCCACTCTGGAAAGAATGTCTTCCTAATATCCATCCTAAGTCTCCTTTCTTCCAGCTTCCAAACACAGAATTTTAGGGCTTGGCAGGGAACTCTGAAGATCATCTATTCCAATTCTGCTGCTAAGGAGGTTCTATGTGAACCTGAGGAAGAATTTTTATTCCCTGTGAGGGTGACAGAGAACTGAGACAGGCTGCCCAGGGGAGTTGTGTAGTCTCCTTCTCTGGAGATATTCAAAACCTGCCTGGATGTGCTCCTTTGTGATCTGGTACAGGAGATCCTGCTGTGGCAATGGGGTTGGACTGGATGAGCTTCGGAGGTCCCTTCCAGCCCTGACAGTCTACGATTCTAAAGCAGGGTCACCTAGATCAGGTTGCATATGGCCATGATGTTATTGAGCTGATGGTTGGACTTGATGATCTTAGATGTCTTTTCCAACCAAAACAGTTCTGTGACTCTATATCCAGGAGGATTTTTAATGTCTCCAGAGAAGGAGACTCCACAACCTCTCTGGGCTGACTGCTCCACAGCTCAGGCACTCTCAAAGTAAAGTTCTTCTTGAGTGTCCTTTCCATTCAACAACAATGTGGGTTGGGGTTTTTTTTCAGTATTTCCCTTGCTTTTGCCTCCTTAAATTGGCAGAGGGGAGGTTTAAACCGGATGTTAGGAGCAAGTTCTTTGCAGTGAGGGTGGTGAGACACTGGCACAGGTTGCCCAGGGAGGTTGTGGATCACAGAATCACAGAATGTGATCTTGGATCACATTCTGTGATTCTGTGATCCACAACCACCCTGAAGGTGTTCAAGGACAGGGTGGATGAGGCCTTGAGTGACCTGTTCTAGTGGGAGATGTCCCTGCCTATGGCAGGGGGTTGGAACTGGATGAGCTCTGAGGTCCCTTCCAACCGAAAACATTCTATTCTACAATTCCAAGATGGTCATAAGTCAGCTGCTAACTGTTCACTCTTCCAAAACAGAAGGTCCTGCCTTGTCTCAGCTCATTGAGTTCAGGAGCCATTCTCCAAGGGCTAAGACACCTCCCATGAGTGAGCATGACGAATGTTTAAATGTCCAAAGCCATTTCTCACAGCCTGAAACAAGCTCAAAAACAAAGTGTGGATGAAGAACAAAGCAGTATTTTAGCATCTGCCCACCTGCTAAATGAAGTCTTGGCTGCATATAAACTATGGTAGCCTTTTGGCAGCAACATAAACAGACACACAGCTTCCATTGTAGAATCTGCTCTGCTGATGAGGAGTCTGAAAATGAGAGCAAGCCTGGCCTGAGGGCACGTTGTTGTAAGTCAGAAAGAAGGGAAATATGGAATTTCCTCTCTTGGACTAAATTAAAACTGTAGGATTTTCATGGACACGCTTTCTGTTCCAGGGAACAAGGATTATCACTGAATCACTGAATGATAAGGGTTGGAAGGGACCTCTGGAGATCATCCTGTACAACCTCCCCCTGCTAAAGCAGAGGCACCCGCAGCAGCTTGCCCAGTGTCACAATGCCCAGCTGGGGTTGGAAGCTCTCCAGAGAAGGAGACTCCACAATCTCTCTGGGCAGCCTGCTCCAGGGCTCCAGCACCCTCACAACGAAGAACTTTCTCCTCTTTTCATACGGAATCTCCTAGGTTCCAGTTTGTGCTCCTTCTTTGGCCTGTGTCCCAGGAGGGCTCTGTCCTTTCTGCTTTCCATACCCATTGCTGTGCTCCTGAATCCAGTTCCTGAATCCAGCTCCTGAATCTGGTTCCCATCTGCTGCAGAGTCCAGGCTGGGACTTGCCTAGTGCCTGCTCTCAGCATCAGTGGTGGCATCATTGCCATCAGGGGTTGGGTTCTATGTTGGTTTGTGTCTCTGGGTCTCTGTTGCATGGCATTTGTCTTCTTTCCATCCCAGCTGGTTTAGTTTCTTCCCCACTCCATCAGGCTCTCTCCCTTCTTCTCTTTCCTTTCTCCCTTTGTGGAACAGAGGAGCTCATGGAGAGCCTCTGGCACTTGTCTGGTGGCCAGCCCAGCCCTGGCCCTCGACAAGAACACACTTGAGCATAAAATCTTCCCTAGGCTTTCTCAACAGCACCAATGTGTTATTTTCCATAAACAAAGTGAACTTTCTCTCTTTGTCATTCTCGCCTCTCCTGCAGGTTTCACACATTTATCAAGATAGTTTAGGGTTCCATCAGTTTATTTCACTTTCAATTATCCCAGCAGCAATGCTACTGATAACAATGACAATCTTGTATTGATAAGGGCTCTGTCCACATGAGCAGCTGAGCATAACACAGTCACAGGATCATGGAATTATAGACTGGCTTAGGTTGGAAGGGACTTCAAAGCTCATCCAGTTCCAACACCCTGCCATAGGCAGGGACACCTCCCTCTAGAACAGGTCGCTCAAGGCCTCTTCCAGCCCATCCTTGAACACTTCCAGAGAGGCTGTGGATCACAGAATCACAGAACATGATTGCATTCTGTGATTCTGTGATCTGCAACCTCCCTGGGCAACCTATTCCAGTGTCTCACCACCCTCACTGCAAAGAACTTCTTCCTAACATCCAGTTTCAATCTCCTCTCTGATAGTTCAAACCCATTCTTCCTTGTCCTGTCATTATAAGACCTTGTCAGTAGTCCCTCCCCAGCCCTCCTGTAGCCCCCTTCAGATAGTGGAAGGACATTCCAAGGTCTCCTTGAAGCCTTCTCTTCTCCAGTCCCCAAGGCCTACCCAAGAGCTCTGCTGCATTTGGCATTTCCCTCCCGTCATTGCCTGACTCATCAAAACACTTCCACGCTAATTTCTATTGAAATGTTTATAGGAGAGCTGTAATTTTACAGCTGAAAGGCACTGGGTCACTTTTCAGTCTCTACATGGACTCTCTCTGGGAGACACAGAGAAAGCAATAGGAAAGGCTGCTCTGTGGATGTCATCAAATATCACTTGGCCAACAGTCAGCTGAAAATGAGCCAGGGTGTGCCCAGTATCACAGTCTCACAGTATCATCAGGGTTGGAAGAGACCTCACAGATCATCAAGTCCAACCCGCTACCACAGAGCTCATGGCTAGACCATGGCACCAAGTGCCACGTCCAATCCTACCTTGAACAGCTCCAGGGATGGCGACTCCACCACCTCCCTGGGCAGCCCATTCCAGTAGCCAATGACTCTCTCAGTGAAGAACTTTCTCCTCACCTCAAGCCTAAATTTCCCCTGGCGCAGCCTGAGGCTGTGTCCTCATGTTCTGGTGCTGGCTGCCTGAGAGAAGAGAGCAACCTCCTCCTGGCTACAACCACCCCTCAGGTAGTTGTAGACAGCAATAAGGTCACCCCTGAGCCTCCTAATGTCCTGGCTTGGATCAGAAATTTTGTGGCCAGCAAGTGCAGGGCAGTGATTGTCTCCCTGGACTGGCAAGGCAACGACTTGAGTCCTCTACACCCCTCCTCAAGGATTTACCCAGACTAAACTCAGCTGGCTGGAAGTTAAGGAACAAAGCTTTATGTATTTGCAGCTTAGCACAATTTACAAGCACATCTAGACAACATACTGCAGATATTTACAACTACATAGAGTAAGACACAAGTTAAAAGTAATACAGAAATACAAGACCCCTCCCAGCAGCCAGAGTGCCCAGGAGGGGCTTCCAACCACCCATCCACCTTTCTTTCCACCCTCTCCCTTATCTCAGAATCTCTCTTACATGCAGGCTGAGCTGGAAGGGTCAGCAAGGGAGCGTTAGAAGCAGAATGATTAGTTGGTGATATGTGCAGGGTCAGGCAGAAGAGTTAATATGGCAAAAACCAGGCAGAGGCTGAATTTGTCTTTGTTTGTGTCCTGGTTTTTCATATGGCTCAGCAGAACGAATGGGTAATGCAGACATCCCCTTCTTTTCTTTTCACAGCCAATGACCTAATGTCCCTCATTACAATATTCCAATTAGCTTCAAACCAGCATAGTATTGGGCTTGGGTTTGGGCCACTCACTCCAAGAAGGATATTGATAGCCCAGAGAAGGACAGTGAAGCTGGTCAGAGGTCTGGTGAGGAGCAGCTGAAGGAATTAAAGTTGTCCAGCCTGGAGAAAAGAAAGCTGGGAGGAGACCTTCTGGCTCTCTACAATCCCCTGAAAGGAGGTTGGACCCAGGTGGGGGTTGGTCTCTTCTCCCAGGGAGCAAGCAACAGAACAAGAGGGAATAGTCTCAAGTTGCACCAAAGGAGGGTTGGGTTGGATATGAGGAAAGATTTCTTCCCCCAAAACACTGTCAAGCCCTGGCCCAGGCTACCCAGAACGGTGGTAGAATCTCCATCCCTGGAGGGATTGAAAAGCTCTGGAGATGTGGTGCTGAGATATTCCTCAGACTTGGTGGTGTTAGGTAACCTATGTTTGAACCTGAGGATCTTGAAGGTCGTTTTCAGTCTAAATGATTCTATGTCTCTATGGCTGTGAGTGTCCACATGGAAAGAGAAGACAAAAAGAAAAAAATGCAGTGAATTATGTACTTTCAAGTCCTTCTTTCCTGGCAATCACCAAACAAGTCTGCAGATAGAGAAGAGAAATTAGAAATCACGCATTTACTAATTTACTGTAGATAGCCAGCTCAGAACTTGCAGATGATTCTAACATCTAATCACACACCTTCTGCCTTTCTTCTTTGTAGTGCCAGGTGGGAGACCAAGAGAAAGTGGCATGAAATTGGGCTAAGAGAGGTTTAGGTTGGACACGAGGAACAATTTCTTTCCCGCAAGAGTGGTCAGGCATTGGAAGAAGCTCCCCAGGAAGATGGTGGAGTCCCCATCCCTGGAGGTGTTCAAGAAGCATATGGCCATGGCACTTTGAGATATGATTTAATGGCCATGGTGGTGGTGGGCTGATAGTTGGACTGGATGATCTTAGAGGTCTTTTCCAATCAAAGCAATTCTCTGATTCTATGAAAATGGCAAAATTTGTCCCTGTCATAAAAAAAAGGATAAAAGGCAAAAACCATCCCATCAAGACTTCATTCAGAAGAACCAAAATGAGTTTCCTAACAAACTACTTATTTGCTTCCTTCTCTTGACTGGTAAGCCAGGAGATCACATAATCACAGAAACATGCAGGTTGGCAAAGCCCCTCAGCATCACCAAGTCCAACCTAGAACCCTGCTCTACAAGAGTCACCTTAAACCATAGCCCTGAGCACCACATCCAAACCAGCCTTAAACACATCCAGGGTGGGTGACTCCACCACCTCCCTGGGCAGCTCATTCCACTCCCTGACCACTCTCTCCATGAAAATCTTTTCCCTAATGTCCAATTTAAACCTCCCCAGCCCCAGCTTGAGGCCATTCTCCCTTGTTCTGTCTCCAATTAGCTGTGAGAAGAGCCCAGCAGCAGCCTCTCCACAATGTCCCTTCAGATAGATGTACAAAGCAATGAGATCTCCCCTCGGCCTCCTCTTCCTCACACTAACTATCCCCAGCTCCCTCAGTCACTCCTCAGAAGATATATTCTCCAGGCCATTCCCCAGCTCTGTTGCCCTCCTCTGGACCTGCTCCAGCACCTCCACATCTCTCTTGTATTGTGGTGCCCAAAGCTGAACACAGTACTCGAGTTGTGGCCTCAGCAGAGCCGAGTCCAAGGGGACAATCACCTCCCTGCTCCTGCTGGCCACAGCATTTTTAATCCCAGCCAGGATGCCATTGGCCTTCTTGGCCACCTGGGCACACTGCTGGCTCATATGTTGAAACCACCACCAGATGGTGAGACTGCTATCAGAAGACATGAGGCAACAAGACAGCACCACCAGAGCTGCCTTTGCTTATGGCATTGAGTTTCTGGGCACAGCAAGAACTGGATTTAACTGCAACTGCTGCAAGGACTTTCCCCTCAGCAACTCTCCACCCTATTGGCTTTGACAGTTTTACACAGCACTGCCAAGCAAGGCAGGCACTTGCAGAAAACTCTTCTGCAGAAGACATTGCAAGAGCTAAGGAGAAAGTCCTGAGGAGGGCTTCTCAGGTTTATAGCTACAGAGCTTGTTCCTCAGCCTCAGGGTTTTGGCAAAGTTCACTGATTTGAATATAAGACAGCAAGAAGGGGAAAAAAAAATTGGAATGTTGTTGTGCTCAGGCTGTCAGCTACCTGTTAACAAAAATGATTGATCTAAAAATAAAGACAGTCAGCAGAAGACACACATCGAGGTGCTGGAGTGGATCCAGAGAAGGGCAACAAAGCTGGTGAAGGGTTTGGAGAACAGGGCTGGGGAGGAGCAGCTGAGGGAGCTGGGGGTGTTCAGCCTGGAGAAAAGGAGGCTGAGGGGAAATCTTCTGGCTGTCTGCAATTCCAGGAGTTTGGAAAAGGTTGGAGCCATGTGGGGGTTGGTCTCATCTCCCAAGGAACAAGCAATAGGACAAGAAGAAACAGCCTCAAGTTGCACCAGGGGAGGTTTAGGATGGGCGTTAGGGAAGATTGCTGCAAGAGTGTTCAGGCAGTGGAACAGGCTGCTCAGGTAGGTGATGGAGTTCTCATCCCTGGAAGTGTTCAAGAAAGGTGTGGACATGGCACTTTGGGAGATGGCTTAGTGGTCTTGGCAGTGCTGAGTTGATGGTTGGACTTGAGAGTCTTAGGAGTCTCTCAATAGGAGTCTTTTCCAACCTTAACGATTCTATGATGGCTCTGAGAACTGCTCATTGTCTCAAATGAGGACAAAACAACCAGGAATAGGACATGAAATAAGCAGGAGTTGTATGAAGACTCCCCAGGTGTCAAGGTGGTTACAGAGAAGACAATGTGGGAATAGAGAGAGGTGGAACAGAAGTAGAACAAAAGCTGAACAAGAGATTGGGAGAAAACATTTGGTCAATAGACAAGAAAGAGTCAACTAAATCCAGCAAAGGAGTGCAACAACAGCCCAGCAGCCTTGCTGGTGACCCACTGTCCTTTGATGTCATCACCACTGCCTCAGACCTTTTTTATCTCTCTAAAGCAGTGATTACAGCTTTGGTGGGTCAAGTGACATATGGACCAGGAATGCCCAGAGAACAGTACTCAAAGTGCCACTGAAGCGCATTAGAAACTGAACATGAACATCTGAATTTCAGCCTGAACGAGGGGGAAAAAACACACATTGGGAACAGCTTGGAGTGAATCCCATTTCTCCCTCCCACCAAGGAAAACAGATGGTATCAGAAAGATGAACAACATCCTCACAGTCTATGCTACTGTTCTTAAGGAATAAAAACAGAGAGCCAAGGGAGGACGGGGTTGGGAAGGAACTTTTTTTGTCACTTACAGAATCATAGAACGGTAGAGGCTGGAAGTGACCTCCTGAGACCATCCAGTCCAGATGCCCTGCTAAACCAGTGGCACCCACAATTTGGAATCTCTCGAGAGAAGGAGACTCCACAACCTCTCTGGGCAGCCTGCTCCAGGGCTCCAGCACCCTCACAGCAAAGAATTTCCTCCTCCTGTTCAGTTCCAGTTTGTGGGGTTCCAGTTTGTGCCCACTGCCCCCTTTGTCCTGTCACTAGGCACCACTGAGAAGAGGTTGGCACCTTCTTCTTGACACCCACCCTTCAGATATTTGTAAACATTAACAAGACCTCCTCTCAGTCTTCTCCAGACTCTACACCCACCAGGTCTCTCACCCTCTCCTCATCAGACAGCTGTTCCAATCCCTTCATCATCCTCATAGCTTCCGTTGGACACTCTCTGGTATTTCCTTGCCCCTCTTGAACTGGGGCACCCAGAACTGAGCACAATACTCCAGATGTGGCCTCACCAGGGCAGACAAGAGGGGAAAGAAAAGCTCCCTTGTTCTGCTGACCACACTGTTCTTCATGCACCCTAGGAGACCATTGGCCTTCTCGGCCACAAGGGGACATCGATATCCCACGGATAACTCATCGTCCACCAGGACTCCAAGGTCCTTCTCCATGGAGCTGCTTTCCAGCAGCTCCCTCACCTATACTGGTGCAGAGGATTATTCCTCCCTAGGTGAAGAACCCTACACTTGTCTTTATTGAACCTCATGAGGCTCCTCTTTGCCCAGCTCTTCAGTTTGTCCAGGTCTCACTGCATGGCAGCACAGCCTGGTGGTTTATCAGCCACTCCTCTCAGTTTCGTATCATCAGCAAAACTGCTGGGGTTAAACTGTGGAATAAGACTGGACCTGTTTCTAACCCCCAGGGAACACCACCAGCTGCAGTGGTTAGTGAAAAATGGTTAGTCAGTTACTAGTTACCAACTTATGATGACAGAATCATAGAATCAGTCAGGGTTGGAAGGGACCACAAGGATCATCCAGTTCCAACCTCCCTGCCATGGCCAAGGACACCTCAAACTAGATCAGGATGTCCAGGGCCTTATCCAGCCTGGCCTTAAACATCTCCAGGGATGAGGCTTCCACCACCTCCCTGGGCAACCCCTGCCAGGCTCTCACCACGTTCACACTGAAGAATTCCTAACATCCAGTCTGAATCTACCCATTTCTAGCTTTGTTCCATTCCCCCCAGCCCTATCACTGTCTGACATCCCCAAAAGTCCCTCCCCAGCTTTCATGTAGCCCACTTCAGATATTGAAAGACCATAATGAGGTCATCTGGGAGCCTTCTCCTCTCCAGACTGAATAGCCCCAACTTCCTCAGTCTCTCCTCACAGCAGATCAGCTCCAGTCCTCTGATCACCCTTGAGGCCCTTCTCTGGACACCTTCCAACATCTCCCTATACCTCTTCTCCCAGGGGCTCCAGAACTGGATGCAGTGCTCCAGGTGGGGTCTCCCCAGTGCGGAGCAGAGGGGGAGGATCATTCCCTCACTCTGCTGCCCACACTTCTCTTGCTGCAGCCCAGGCTCTGGTTGCTCTCTGGGCTGCAGGAGCACACTGACAGCTCAGATTGAGCTTCTCGTTCACCAGCACCCCCAAGTCCCTCTCCTCAGGGCTGCTCTCAAGGCAGGTACTGCCCAGCCTATATCGGTGGTTGAGACTGCCTCCACTCAGCTGCAGGACCTTGCATTTGGTCTTGTTGACCTTGATGAGGTTGGCTTGAGCCCAGCTCTCCATCCTGTCCAGGTCCCTCTGGGTGGATCCTTCCCTCCAGCTGTCAGCCACACCACACAGGTTGGTGCTGTTAGTAAACTTGCTGAGGGTGCCTCAGTGCCACTGTCCATGCACCCACAAAGGTGGTAAACAAGACTGGTCACAGGACTGACCTCTGAGGGACTTCACTTCCCACTGGCACTACTACAGCTTACAGCCATGTCACTGAATCTCTTGCCTCAACTCTTCTACCTCCATCTCCATCCAAATGGCTCCTTAGCTCCTGGTTAATCCCACTGGAATGTTCTTGTAGAAGTTTTCCTCCCCTAAGCTTCATCCTACTATTAATATCTGGCCTCCATTCACTCAGGGGCTATTTATACCTCCTGACACCTTCACCAACATGCTCATTTCTGGGTATGAACACGATAAAACAGACCTAGGTGTAGGAGAGCAAGGAAATGCAGGAGAAGCAGCATCACAAAGTCACAGATTCAACCTTAGAGATTCTTTAAATACAGCATAAAACCGAAGTCCTAAAATATCCTAATTTAACTTCTTTGGTTCCTCTACCTTCATTAAAAAGGGGGGGAAAAAGGGTGATGCATGAGGTGGCTTTGTTAGCAGCCAGGTGTCATTTCATGAAGGATTCTTGGTACCCCCAGCTAGACAGGCAGTGTGGTCAAAAGTCTGGAGCTGGACCTAAAAAAGAAGCTAAGAGAGATGCATTTCTTTAGCTCCAAGAAGAGAAGACACAGAGATTTAACTGTTCTCAGCATACCAGGGGGTGGCAGAGAGGACAAAGCTAAACTCTTCTTGGAGTTGCACAGGTCAAGGTAGCAGCTACAAGATGTAACAGAAGAAATTCTGAGTAAGCAGAAGGAAAAAAAGTCTTCACAATGGACATGGTCAAGTAGAGAGGGGATCTGATCAGTGCTGGCCAGCAGCTGGAGGGCAGGAGCAGGAAGATGGGGCCAGACTCTTCTCAGTGATGGCCAGAGCAATAGGCACAAACTGGAACCAGGGAGGTTTCATCTGAACAAGAAGAGAAAGATTTTTGTTGTGAGGGTGCTGGACCTCTGGAGGAGGCTGCCCAGAGAGGTTGTGGAGCTTCTCTGGAGAGCTTCCAGCCCCAGCTGGGCATTGTGATGCTGGCAAGCTGCTGTGGGTGCCTCTGCTGTAGTAGGGCAGTTGGACTGGATGATCTCCAGAAGTCTTTTCCAACCCCTACCATATGATTCTATGATCTCTACGCTGGTGGACAAATCAAGGTAATTTCTCCAGTTCGCTGCCTTGCTTTGGCCTGGCTCCTCCTTGGATGATCTCCAGAAGTCACTCTCAAGTTGTGTCAAGAGCTCAAATACATAAAGATGCACCACAAAAGAGAGCAGCCAGTTGGGTTTGAACATTTCCAGCAGGGAGATGAGGGTGGAAGTTGCTGAACAAGGGCTTTGAGATATGTGAGCACCAATTTAAAACAGATAGGAGTGCAAGAAAGATATTTCATTTTGTCACTCTTAAGATATTATTTAGCTGACAAAGAACCTGTCTTCTGGATTTAGAAGATGGTTCTAATAGATGTCAGTCTGCCAGAGAAAAAAGTTCCTCCTGGCTTTGAAGAAGTTGTTTCTGGAAATTTTCTGGACTTACCTTTCTTATTTCCCTCCTAGAGAAATATTCTTTTAAAAGAGCAATCCATTTACAGACACACTGCTGAAACTGGAGAGCCATGATGGGGATTGGAGGGGACCTCTGGACATCATTCAGTCCAACCCTCCTGCTAAAGCAGAGGAACCCATACCAGCTTGCCCAGCATCACAATGGCCAGCTGGGGTTGGAAGCTCTCCAGACAAGGAGACTCCACAATTCTACTGTGTTCAGTTTTGGGCTCCCCAGTTTAAGAGGGACAGGGATCTGCTGGATAGAGTCCAGTGGAGGGCTTTGAAGATGATGAGGGGACTGGAGCACTGCCTGAGGAGGAGAGGCTGAGGGACCTGGGGCTGTTTAGTCTGAAGAGAAGACTGAGAGGGGATTTAATCAATGTTTATAAATCTCTGAGGGCTGAGGGTCAGGAGAGGGGGGACAGGCTCTGCTCACTTGCTGCCTGGGATAGGACAAGGAGCAATGGATGGAAGCTGCAGCACAGGAGGTTCCAGCTCAACACAAGGGGGAACGTCTTGACTGGAAGGGTCCCAGAGCACTGGCACAGGCTGCCCAGAGAGGTTGTGGAGTCTCCTTCTCTGGAGCCTTTCAAGGCCTGTCTGGACGTGTTCCTGTGTGACCTGAGCTAGGTTGTATGCTCCTGCTGTGGCAGGGAGGTTGGACTCGATGATATCTTTGGGTCCCTTCCAACCCCTGACATCCTGTGAGCCTTTGAAGCTCTCTGGGCAGCCTGCTCCAGGCCTCCAGCACACACAACAAAGAAGTTTCTCCTTGTCTTCAGATGGAACCTCCTAGGTTCTGGTTTGTGCCCATTGTCCCTTGTCCTGTCACTGAGCACCACTGAGAAGAGTCTGCCCCCATCCTCTTGCCCACATCCTTTAGGTCTAGCTAGGCACTGATCAGACCCCCTCAGTCTTCTCCATGCCAGACACTCCTTCCTCTCCTCTACTTCTCAAATATTCCATCAGCCAATAAAAACACTGGAATTGGACAAACTCCCCCACCTCAGGGGGCAGCAGCAGCTGCCCTTTCCAAACAGGCTTTGCTGTGACTGAAGGTGACTCATCACAACCCAAATCTCAGGTCTCTGCGTTCAGAGGCAACTGAGGTTGGAGTTTTGCATGCCAATATTTACCTTCAAAAGCATATCAACATACACTTCTCTAAGCAGATTTCCATGTCAATAACTAACCATAAATACTGAAATCTAAGCATTCTGCAGAGCTCTTTCTCCTCACATGGAGTCATGGTTGGTTTGTTTGCTATCTTTAGGTGGATAATTAGTAGTTCACAACTCTTTCATGTATCATAGGAGGTGTTTCTTCCCCTCAGCACTGGTGAAGCCACATAAAATCATAGAATCAGTCAGGGTTGGAATAGATCACAGGGGTCATCTACTTCCAATCCCTCTGCCATGGGCAGGGACACCTCACACTAGATCAGGCTGTCCAGAGCCTCATCCAGCCTGGCCTTAAATACCTCCAGGGATGGAGCTTCCACCACTGCCCTGGGCAACCCTTTCCAGGCTCTCACCACTCTCATGCTGAAGAACTTCTTCCTAACATCCAGTCAAAATCTACCCATTTCCAGCTTTCCTGTAGTCCCCCTTAAGATATCAAAATATAAAATCTGACAGATAGATACAATCTGATAGATACTGAAACATAGAATCATTTGAAAAAGCCTTCTAAGATCATGGAGTCCAACCATCAAACCAACCCCACCATGGCCACTAAACCATGTCCCCAAGTGCCCTGTCCACAGGTTTCTTGAACACCTCAAGGGATGGGGACTCCACCATCTCCCTGGGGAGCCTCTTCCAATGCCTGACCACTCTTGCAGGAAAGAAATTGTTCCTCATGTCCAACCTAAACCTCCCTTAGCCCAATTTCAGGCCACTTTGTCTTGTTCTGTTACCTGATACTAAGGAGAAGAGATCAACCCCCACCTCACTCCAAACTCTTTTCAGGTAGTGGAATGTTGCAACCAGTTCCAAGCTCCCCAGTAGAAGGCAGACTTGGGCTTACTGGAGAGGAGCCAGTGAAAGGCCAGCAAGATGATTAAGGGACTGAAACATCTGACACACCACACATGGAGGAAATACCTGTCCACTCTGACCATAACTGAACATTGGCACAGGTTGCTCCAGGATGTTGCAGAGATCCCATCCCAGGAGAAACTCAAACCTGACTGGACACAGTCTCAGGCAACCTACTCTAAATACCTTTGCCTCAATGTGGTGTTGAATCTCCAGGGGTCCTACCTTCAGGTAGGGCTGGAGCACAAACCCTACCAGGAGTGGCTGAGGGAGCTGGAGGTCTTCAGCTTGGAGAAGAGGAGGCTCAAGGCAGACTTCAATGCTGTCTACAACTACCTGAAGGGAGGTTATAGCCAGGTGGGGTTGGTGTCTTCTGCCAAGCATCCAGAGACAGAACAAGAGAACACATCCTTAAGCTGTGCCAGGGCAGGTTCAGGCTGGTCATTAGGAAGAAATTCTTCGCAGAAAAAATGATTGGCATTGGAATGGGCTGCCTGGGGAGGTGGTGGAGTCCCCATCCCTGGAAGTGTTTAAAAGGAGATTGGCTGAGGCACTTAGTGCCATGGTTAGTTAATTAGAAGGGTTAGGTGATAGGATGGACTCGATAGCCCTAGAGGTCTTTTCCAACCTGGTTAATTCTGTGATTCCGTGTTGTAGAGAGCAATAAGGCCTCCCCTGAGCCTCCTCTTCTCCAGGCTGACAAGACACTGGAAGAACTCCCTGCAAGTGTTTGGGCACTGCAGTTAATCCTGGGAATCTGGAGAATAACTTTTGTGAGCAAACACTCAAAGCCTCTTTAGCAAAACCGTAAACTTCTCTTAACTCCCAAGTGCCTTCTGCTGTAGGCAGAAAGGAGCTCCTCCAGCGCCTCTAGTGGGCGAGTGGTGTAACTGACCTCAAGAACTCCTCTTTCCAGTTCCAAGACTTTAATGTTTGTTCTATTATTGCTAATTATGTCTTCAGTATTCTAGATGCTGTTATGTCTCTGTATAATGTTTCTGTGACCATTGCCTATTATTGTTAGAAATGACTGGGCAGGTGGTGAGAGTCCTGAATATCAACCTCAAGAAACAATATTGATGTTGAAAAAAATCCCATCTCACATCACTAATACCCTCCAATACCCTCCTCTACACCTTGCCCAAGGCCAACACCTTGTATTTCAAACAAGACATGGAGGTGAAGAGATCTGTGTTCAAAATTCAGGCAGCTGCCCTAAATATAATGTTCTGCACAAAAATAATCAGGCTAAGCATGAATTAGTGTCTCAGATGTCATTAGGTGGATGGAAGTCAGTTTGGTTTATTAACCTCTTGTTTGAATGCTCTGAAGACACTGTTTGAGGTCACTGAATCTCAGTGCTTCTGTTTCATAGAATCATAAAAGGTCAGGGGCTGGAAGGGACCTTGAAAGCTCATCTGGTCCAGCCTCCCTGCCAGAGCAGGATCACCTAGAGCAGATCACACTGGAATGCATCCAGAGGGTTCTTGAATATCTCCAGAGAGGGAGACTCCACAACTCCCCAGGGCAGCCTCTCTAGTGTTCTGTCACCTTCACAGGGAAAAAACTCTTCCTCAGGTTCACATGGAACCTCCTATGGCTCAGCTTCCACCCACTGCCCCTTGTCCTGTCACTGGGCATCACCCAGCAGAGCCTGGCTCCAGCCTCCTGCCACTCACCCTCCACATCTTTATAAACATGAATGAGGTAATTCCTCAGCCTCCTCCTCTCCAAGCTAAAAAGCCTTCAGCTCCCTCAGGCTCTCTTCAGAAGGAAGATGCTCAACTTCCTTAATCATTTTGGTGGCTCTGTGCTGGACTCTCTCAAGCAGCTCCCTGTCCTTCTTGAACTGGGGGGCCCAAAATTGGACACAATACTCCAGATGAGGCCTCACCAGAGCAGAGCAAAGGGGAAGGAGAACCTCCCTTGACCTAGTTTCATGCCAAATTCTCAGTTTTTCAAGATCAATGCCAGAATGGAGGCTTGGTTAAAAAAATAAAAAATAAAAGAAAAAAAGGGAAAAAAAGAGGGGAAAAAAAGGAGGAAAAAGGGAAAAAAGGGGGAAAAGGAGTAAAAAAGGGGGAAAAAGGGGGAAAAAGGGGAAAAAAGGGGGAAAAGGGAGGAAAAAGGGAAAAAAGAGGAAAAAAAGGGGGGGAAAGG
>WAAF01013194.1:0-15430 GCA_013400475.1 Tricholaema leucomelas | reverse complement strand
GGGAAAAGAGGGGAAAAGAAGCCTTTGGTACATTTTTATCTCCTTTCACCTTGTTTCAGCTGCAGCCCCGCACGGTGTGCTGCATCTTGGCATTTGCAGTCATGTAGAAAAATGAAATAACTCAGTGAACTCATTAGAGGAGCAGATGTTCTTAACACCCATGTGTTAGGCTCTGATAACATTTCTAGACCACTGAATAGAGCTGCTCCTCCAATTTACTCACAAGGTGCCTAGCCTCCAGATTCCCGACCAAGGGGTGCGAACCCTGGAATCGCTTCAGTGGGAAAAGACCTCCAAGATCACTGAGTCCAAACACTGGAAAAGGAAGACCTAGGAAATGACATCAGTGTGCTCTGGCAGCCCAGAGAGCAACCAGAGCCTGGGCTGCAGCAAGAGAAGTGTGGGCAGCAGGGTGAGGGAAGGGATCTTCCCCCTCTGCTCTGCACTGGGGAGACCCCACCTGGGGTACTGCATCCAGTTCTGGAGCCCCTGGGACAAGAGGGATATGGAGGTGCTGGAAGATGTCTATAGAAGGGCCACAAGGCTGATCAGAGGGCTGGAGCTGCTCTGCTGTGAGGGAGTTGAGGCTGTTCAGTCTGGAGAGGAGAAGGCTCCCAGGTGACCTCATTGTGGCCTGTCAGTATCTGAAGTGGGCTACAAGAAAGCTGGGGAGGGACTTCCTAGGAAGTCTTGACTACTCAATTAATGCAACAGGCATTCCCTCAGAGGAGGAGATCTTTATATTCCATGCTGCTTATTGCTAGAATCTGCCTCCTCAGCATGATCAGAGATAAACTGAAAAATTCAACCAGAGCAGCATAAGGACTTTGTTACTCCTATAACATTCACAGTCTCACAGTATCACCAAGGTTGGAAGAGACCTCACAGATCATCAGGTCCAACCTTTTACCACAGAGCTCAAGGCTAGACCATGGCACCAAGTGCCAAGTCCAATCTTGCCTTGAACAGCTCCAGGGACGGCGACTCCACCACCTCCCTGGGCAGCCCATTCCAGCAGCCAATGACTCTCTCAGTGAAGAACTTTCTCCTCACCTCAAGCCTAAATTTCCCCTGGCATAGCTCGAGGAGAAGCTGGTTCTGCAAAGATTGCCTAGCTTGTGTTAAATCCCCTGGNAGAGAGATAGCAACCTCCCCCTGGCTACAACCACCCCTCAGGTAGTTGTAGACAGCAAGGAGAAGCTGGTTCTGCAAAGATTGCCCAGCTTGTGTTAAATCCCCTGACTGCAACAGGAGCTTCCTCCTCTGCCATAAAACACCAGAACTCCCTTAATTCAGCCACAGAAGAGTTGGAAGGGACCTTAAAGACCATCTAGCTCCAACCCCCTGCCATGGGCAGAGACACTTCCCACTGCAGCAGGTTGCTCAAGGCCATGTCCAACCTGGCTTTGAACACTGCCAAGGAGGGGGCATCCATGACCTCCTGGGATAACCTCTTCCAGTGTCTTGCCACCCTCACTTAAAAGGATTTCTTCCTAATCTCCTGTCTCATTATGTTCTCTTCCTGCTCAAATCCATTGCCGCTCCTCCTGTCACTACAAGCCTTGTCAAAAGTCCCTCCCCATCTTTCTGCAGGTCCCCTTCAAGTACTGGACAGGGCCTTGAGCAACATGGTCTGGTAGGAGGTGACCCTGGCCATGGCAGGAGGTTTGACTAGCTGATCATGAAAGTCCCTTCAAAACCAAACCACTATAGGATTCTGTGGGTTTAATTCATTCATTGCCCTCGTGCCAAAGCACAGGCAGCAGTTCAGAGTGTTCCAAGTGCTGCTTCCCTGTACTCAATGGATATTGACATCTGTTACTGGTTTGTTTCTTTTTATGCAAGTATAAAATGAAAATGGATTTTCTCATAGCACAGACACACACAGAATTTTAGGGGTAGGAAGTGACCTCTGGACAGCATCCACTTCAACCCCTCTGCTCAAGCAGGGGCACCCACAGCAGCTTGCCCAGGATCGCAATGCCCATCTAGGGTTGGAAGCTCTCCAGAGGACACCCCACAACCTCTCTGGGCTTCCTCACACAAAAGAAGTTTCACCTCCTGTTCAAATGGTCTCTTTTGGGTTCCAGTTCATGCCCACTGCCCTTAGTCCTACCTGGTATTTCTCGCTCATCAACCTACCATGTCTCATGATAGCTCAGCTGTTAGATGATCATCAGCAGGTATCTGGAACCTCTTCTCATCTGTGCTTGTGGAAATCATCAGTAGTGTGCCCAGGTGGCCAAGAGAGCCAATGGCATCAGAGCCTGCATCAGGAATAGTGTGGCCAGTAGGACAAAGGAATTATTCTTGCACTGGTCAAGCCACATATTGAGTCCTGTGTCCAGTTCTGGGCTTCTCAATTTAAGAAAGATGTCCTTCTTGAAGAGAGGAGCCCAAGCCTGAACCCAGTGCTGGAGGTGTGGCCTCACCAGTACCCAGTACAGGGGAACAATCCCTACCCAAGTCCTGCTGGTGATCCAGACCAGGATGCTGGTGGCCTTCTTGGCCACCTGGGCACACATTGCCTCATCTTCAGCTGCTGTCAACCAACACCCCCAGGTCCTTTCACACCAGGCAGTTTCCAGTTACTCTGTCTCAAGCCTGGAGCCTTCATGGGGTTGTTGTGAACAGCACTTGGCCTTTTTAAACTTCATATAGCTGACCTCAGCCCACCAATCCAGCCTGTCCAGCTGACTCTGCAGAGCCTCCCTACCCTCCAGCAGATCTACACCGCTTCACAATTCAGTGCCATCTACAAACTGACTGAGGTTGCACCAATCCTCTTGTCCAGAGCACTGATAAAGGCATTAAAGAGAACTGACCCTAGTAACAAGCACTGGGGAACACCACTGGCCATCAGCTTGGGTCAGCTCCAGTCTACACCACTCTTTGGGCCTGGCCTAATGCTTAAAATCATAGAATCATAGAAGGTCAAGGGCTGGAAGGGACCTCCAAAGCTCGTCTGGTCCAGCCCCCTGCCAGAGCAGGATCACCTAGAGCAGATCACACAGGAATGCATCCAGACATTCTTGAATATCTCCAGAGAGGGAGACTCCACTACCTGGGCAGCCTGTTCCAGTGCTCTGTCACCCTCACAGGGAAAAAATTCTTCCTCAGGTTCACCTGGAGCCTCCTATGCCTCAGCTGCCACCCATCGCCCCTTGTCCTGTCACTGGGCACCACCCAGCAGAGCCTGGCTCCAGCCTCCTGCCACTCACCCTCCACATCTTTATAAACATGAATGAGGTAATTCCTCAGCCTCCTCCTCTCCAAACTAAAAAGCCCCAGCTCCCTCAGGCTCTCCTCAGAAGGAAGATGCTCAACTTCCTTAATCATTTTTGTGGCTCTGCGCTGGACTCTCTCAAGCAGCTCCCTGTCCATGACGTGCATCTACCCAGTACCAGCCACTCAGAGCCCCACTTGGCCATGATGCAGGACAAGGAAAGCTCTCAGAGAAGGTGGGACAAAGAAGCAGACATCAGAAATGGGGGTGGGGGTGGGTGAGTTTCAGTACTTCCAGGATAAAGGCAGTAAAGAGAACCGCAATTATTGCAAAGCCTGGCCGGAGGCTGCCCGCATCCTGCGACACAGCTTCGTGCAGCTCCCCCAGGGCAAACCTGCTCTCAGAAAAGCTTTTAACCAATATTTATAGGTCCAGCACCAGTAATATCTGCAAGCCTTTGCAAAGCAGTCTATAGCTCTGGGCTAGCCTCCTTCCTTATCTTCCCATTGTCCGTGGCCAAAAAGCCTCTCCAAAGGCCCCACAAAAACTCTTTCAAAGGCAGCTGGGAAATTGAGCGCTTCCAAGGTAACAAATGCCCCCTGATAGGTTGTCTTCCAACCTTAATTTTGCCCATTTTTCTTGCCTACACTGTGACCTAGTCTTTTATTTAGTCTTTTATTAAGTCTTTCTGCCTACAGTGTGACCTGATCTTTTATTCAGTCTTTAATGAAGTCCTTCATTCCCTGGGATAGGACATGGAAGCTGCAGCACAGGAGGTTCCAGCTCAACACAAGGGGGAACTTCTTGACTGGAAGGGTCCAGGAGCACTGGCACAGGCTGCCCAGAGAGGTTGTGGAATCTCCTTCTGTGGAGCCTTTCAAGGCCTGCTGGATGTGTTCCTGTGTGACCTGAGCTAGATTGTATGGTGCTGCTGTGGCATGGTGGTTTGACTCACTGATCTCTTTGGGTCTCTTCCAACCCCTGACATTCTGTGAGCCTGGGACTCTGTGATTATCAGTTTGGTTTGGGCTCTCTACGAGGTGGCAGTGCTCTAGAGATCAAAGTTAGTATCACAGAATATTAGGGGTCAGGAGGGACCTCTGGAGATCAAGTCCAAGCCCCCCTACCAAGGCAGTTTCAGCCAAAGAAGGTGGCACAGGAGTACGTCCACCTGGATTTTAGATGTTTCCAGAGATGGAGACTCCACCACGTCTGTGGGCAGCCTGTTCCTGTGCTCTGGAAAGCAGAAGTTCCTCCTCATGTTTAGATGGAATTTGTTAAATTTTTTCTCTTGTGAGAGCCCACCTGGAGTACTGTGTGCAGTTCTGGAGCCCCCAGCACAAGAAGGACATGGAATTGTTGGAGCAAGTCTAGAGGAGGGCCACAAAGATGCTCAGAGGGCTGCAGCAGCTCTGCTATGAGGACAGGACAAGAGAGTTGGGGCTCTGCAGCCTGGAGAAGAGAAGGCTTCAAGGAGACCTTGGAGTGGCCTTCCAGTATCTGAAGGGGGCTACAGGAGGGCTGGGGAGGGACTATTGGCAAGGTCATGTAATGACAGGATGAGGAGGAATGGGTTCAAACTGGCTGAGGGGAGATTTAAACTGGATGTTAGGAAGAAGTTCTTTGCAGTGAGGGTGGTGAGACACTGGCACAACCTCCTTGAAAGCATTCAAGGTCAGGTTGGACGAGGCCTTGAGTGACCTGTTCTCGTGGGAGATATCCCTGGCTGTGGCAGGGGCTTGGAACTGGATGATCTTTGAAGTCCTTTCCAACCTAAGCCATTTTATGAGTCGATGTTTAATTTAGTGCCTGTCACCCCTTGTCCTGAGGTGCCCCCTGTCAAGTATCCAAAAGACACACAATGATCAAATCTGTTTCATAAATACAGGAAGGTGATCTTTAGGGTCCCTACCAACCCAAACCATTCTATGATTCAATGAATGAGGACAATTCTCATCTGGGAAGGACTCACTGCCAAAGTGCCACCTTCTGCCCCAGACAGCTGCAGCACCAGTGTGCTCAAAACCACTCTACCAATGCTGCAGACAAATCAAGAGGAGATTTTTCTGTTTCATTGGTCCTTAGAAGCTCTTCTGATAGTCACTGAGACTTGTAAAAGCCCATAAATCATAGAATCATTTAGACCTTCCAGGTCATCAGGTCCAACCATTCTCTAGCTCCACCAAGGCTGGTGCTAAACCCTCAGCACCACATCTGCACCTTCAGGGATGGGGATTCAACCACCTCCCTGGGGAGACTGTTCCAGTCTTTGGGACCCCTTTCTGTGAAGCAGTTTCTTCTCATGTCCAACCTAAATCTCCCCTTGGGGCAGCCTGAGGCCATTTCTTCTTGTCCTCTCTCTCGTCACTTGGGAGAAGAAGACAACAACCACCTCACTCTAAACCTCTTTTCAGGGAGCTGTAGAGAGCCAAAAGGTCTCCCCTCAGCCTCCTTTTCTCCAGGCTGAACACCCCCAGTTCCCTCAGCTGCTCCTCACCAGATCTGTTCTCCAGACCCTTCACCAGCTTTGTAGCCCTCCTTTGGACAAACTCCATCCCCTCAATATCCTTCTTGGAGTATGGAGCCCAAAAATAACCTGTGACTCAAGGTGTGGATCCAGTACAGGGGGAAAATCATTCCCCTTCTCCTGCTGGCCACACTATTCCTGACCCAGGCCAGAATGCCTATGGCCTCCTTGGCCAAAACCCAGAACAAAATCATTTTTAGCCAGAAACAAGCCTGGAAAAAAGAAATTAAAAAAAAAAAAATCCAATGCTTCATCCACTCAATTTAGCAAGCAACTAAAAGTCTGTGGAGGTCCTGGAAATTAATCAGCCTGCTTAATTATGTGTATTGATAGTGCTCTGTCTATGAGCAGCGAGGAACAGATGCAGCGTGAGAAGTTCGGCCTCAGATGAGTAAACCTCAGTTCCAACCAGAACAGTGAAGTAGTCCTGTTGTGCATTTAATTCCTCATCAAATTGTAATGACAAAAAGGATAAAACAAGAAGCAAGAAAACAGATGAATAAATGCATCCTCTAGCAGAGGGACAAATCACTGAGAACCTGCTCTTGCAGGCAGCAATAATCAGCCCTCTGCAGCAGGCAGGGTGATGGAGTGAGCTGCTGGGAAGCAGCTCGGAGGAGAAGGACCTAGGAGTGAATGGGGTACAATAAGTTCACAGTGAGGTAGCAATGTGGCCTCGTGTCAAAGAAGGGCAGAGGTCTCCTGGGGGACCAGAAGGTCAGAGGAGGTTCTCCTCCCTCTCGACCCTGCCCTACTGAAACCACATCTGGAGTAGTGAGCCCAGTTCTGGACTCCCCAGTTCAAGAGAGACAGGGAACTGCTGGAGAGAGTCCAGGGGAGGCTACAAAAATGCTGGGGCCTGGAGCAGCTCTGTGAGGAGGAAAGGCTGAGAGCCCTGGGGCTGTTGAGCTTGCAGAAGAGCAGCCTGAGAGGGCATCTGAGCAATGCTTGGCAAGAGACGAAGTATAGGCTGGATGTTAGGAGGAAGTTCTTCCCAGAGAGAGTGATTTGCCATTGCAATGGGCTGCCTGGAGGTGTTCAAGAAAAGCCTGGATGAGGCACTTAGTGCCATGGTCTAGATGACTGGATAGGGCTGGGAGCTAGGTTGGACTGGATGATCTTGGAGGTCTCTTCCAACCTGATTGATTCTATGATTCTATGATCTGTAGGGAGCAAGAGGATGGGGCCAGACTCTTCTCAGTGGTGCTCAGTGACAGGACAAGAGGCAATGGGCACAAACTGGAACCCAGGAGGTTCCATCTGAACAGGAGGAGAAAATTCTTTGTTGTGAGGGTGCTGGAGCCCTGGAGCAGGCTGCCCAGAGAGGCTGTGGAGTCTCCTTGTCCGGAGAGCTTCCAACCCCAGTTGGGCATTGTGATCCTGGGCAAGTTGCTGTGGGTGCCCCTGCTTTAGCAGAGCAGTTGGACTGGATGATCTGCAGAAGTCTTTTCCAATCCCTACCATACAATTCTATGATCTCTAACCTGGTGGACAAAGCAAGGTCGTTTCTGCAGTTCACTGCCTTGCTCTGGCTTGGCTCCTTCTCTTCTTGATACCTGCAAAGGTTATTTTCAAGGGATTCCCCCACCCAGACATTTTGAAGGCAAACAAAGTCATTCCAGACTCCATATCACCTTGCAGCATCCTAGAATCACAGAATGCCAGCTTGGAAGGGACGCCGAGGACCATCTGGTCCAAGCTTTCTAGAGGATAGCAGATTTTAACAGAGATTGCTCAGGACCTTGTCAAGCTGAGTCTTCAAACTGTCCAAAACCTGCCCAACTCTCTAGGAACACAGCCTCACAATATTGGGTTTTCTTTTCCTGCTCAGAAAACATCATTTTCACTTGAGAAAGAGAGATTAAATTCTTAATCACCCAACTTGCACATAAAAATGTCTTTTTGTAGGAGTCAATGTGGGGTTCATAGATAAGAGGCTAAAGTCCACTTTGAATATACATCCCTGGGTGCCTATTTAGTAACTACTGAGCTTCTAAAAAACAGGGAAAGTGCCAATAGAGACTTAAACAACATCAGAGATTCCCTCTGGACAGTCATAGAATCATAGAATCATAGAATGGCTCCGGTTGGAAGGGACCTCAAGGATCATCCAGCTCCAACCCCCTGCCATAGGCAGGGACACCTCCTACTAGAGCAGGCTGCTCAAGGCCTCATCCAGCCTGGCCTTGAACACCTCCAGGGAGGAAGCATCCACAACCTCCCTGGGCAACCCGTTCCAGTGCCTTACCACCCTCACTGTAAAGAACTTCCTCCTAACATCCAGTCTAAATCTCCCCTCTTCCAGCTTAAACCCATTCCCCCTCGTCCTGACATTACCAGACCTTGTCAATAGTCCCTCCCCAGCCTTCCTGTAGGCTCCCTTCAGATACTGGAAAGCCACTCTAAGGTCTCCTCGAAGCCTTCTCTTCTCCAGGCTGCAGAGCCCCAACTCTCTCAGCCTGTCCTCATAGCAGAGCTGCTGCAGCCCTCTGAGCATCTTCGTGGCTCTCCTCTGGACTCGCTCCAGCAGTTCCATGTCCTTCTTGTGCTGGGGGCTCCAGAACTGCACACAGTACTCCAGGTGGGGTCTGAGGAGAGCAGAGTAAAGGGGCAGAATCCCCTCCCTTGCCCTGCTGCCAACACTGCTCTTGCTGCAGCCCAGCACTCGGTTGGCTGTCTGGGCTGCATGTGCACACTGCTGGCTCATGTTGAGCTTTTCATCAACCCAGACCCCCAGGTCCTTCTCCTCAGGGCTGCTCTCAGCCATTCACCACCCAGCCTGTATCTGTGCCTGGGATTGTACCGACCCAGGTGCAGGACCTTACACTTGGCCTTGTTAAACGTCATGAGGTTGGCCTGGGCCCACCTCTCCAGCCTGTCCAGGTCCCTCTGGATAGATCCCTGCCCTCCAGCAAGTCAACTGTGCCACACAGCTTAGTGTCATCTGCAAACCTGCTGAGGGTGCACTCAATTCCTCTGTCCATATCACTGACAAAGCTAGGGAAGGGTCTGGTGAGCAGCAGCTGAGGGAACTGGAGGTGTTCAGTCTGGAGAAAAGGGGCTTGAGGGAAGACCTCATTGCTCCAACGCAAGCAAAAGCAAGTACCACACAGACAGGGCTCCCCAGCTTAAGAGGGACAGGGTTCTGCTGGAGAGGGTCCAGCAGAGGGCTATGAGAATGATGAGGGGACTGCAGCACTGCCTCAGAAGAAGAGGCTGAGGAACCTGGGAATTGTTACTCTGGAGAAGACTGAGAGGGGATCTAATAAATGGCTATAAATCTCTGAGAGCTGGGGGTCAGGAGAGGGGGGACAGGCTCTGCTCACTTGCTCCCTGGGATAGGACAAGGAGCAATGGATGGAAGCTGCTGCACAGGAGGTTCCAGCTCAACACAAGGGGGAACTTCTTGACTGGAAGGGTCTCAGAGCACTGGCACAGGCTGCCCAGAGAGGCTGTGGAGTCTCCTTCTGTGGAGCCTTTCCTGGCCTGTCTGGATGTGTTCCTGTGTGACCTGAGCTCGATTGTATGGTGCTGCTGTGGCAGGGGGGTTGGACTCGGTGATCTCTTTGTGTCCCTTCCAACCCCTGAGGCGCTGAGAGCCTGTGTCATTATGCCTGCCTCGGGAAGTCCTTCAGGGGCTTCACATTGTGAGAATTTAGGAATGTGTGCTAAGGATCATCTGTGGCCTTACCACAAAGATCAAAGATTAGAGATTTAATGCCAGTATAACCAATCCATTTTCTATTTCCTGGCCAGCTACCAACTGTCCACCTGGCCAGGGTGCAGAGCTGAGTGAGAGGGTAAATAGAGGGCTCAGCAACTAGGGAGGAACCAGCCCTGGCACCAGTACAAGCAAGGGGTTGGCCTGCTGGAGAGCAGCTCTGCAGAGAAAGACCTTAGAGTGCTGGGGAACAGCATCATGAGGCAGCAATGTCTCCTGTGGGGCATGAAGATGAGTGTGACCAGCAGGTCAAAGGAGGTTCTCCTCCCTGTCTACTCTGATCTACTGAAATCACCTCTGGAGTAGTGAGACCAGTTCTGGGTTCTCCAAGTCAACAGAGACAGGGAACTGCTGGAGAGAGTCCAGGAGAGGATACAAAGGTGCTGAAGGGCCTGGAGCAGATCTGTGAGGAGGAAAGGATGAGAGCTCTGGGGCTTTCTGAGCCTGCAGAAGGGGCAGCCTGACAGGGGATCTGCAAGAGATAAAGAAACTGTGGGGGCAAGAGAATGGGGCCAGACTCTTCTCAGTGGTGCCCAGGGACAGGACAAGGGGTAGTGGGCACAAACTGGAAGCCAGAAAGTTCCATTTGAACAGGAGGAGAAACTCCCAGAGCTCCAGCACCATCATACCAAGGAGCAGGCTGCCCAGAGAGGTGGTGGAGTCTCCTTGCCTGGAAAGCTTCCAAACCCTGCTCTAGGTGAGGAGGTGTCCCCTCATCTTCCATTTATGCAAGGTAACAACCCCAGTTCCCTCAGTTGCTCCTCACCAGACATTCTCTAGACTCCTCATTCTTCAGTAACGTCACTGAAAGATCATCAAAGAAGTTAGAAAACCCAAACCCACCCGAAGTGAAAGAAAGGGCAGAACACAGACCTTGAGCCAATTTCAGCCAGCTCCTCCTTTTCCCTTTTTCCTTTTCTGCTCTCATCTTCTCTTTTCTGGCTTTCTCATACCTCTGCAATGCCCAGCTGGCTTCCCATCAGCCTCCAAGTGCTGTTCCTAGCTCAGTGTGGTGCCCTCTACTCAACACTCCGATTGCAGGGAAACTCTGCCTTGTCTTCCCTTTGGTCCTGCTGGGCAGGCATTCAGCGCTGCAGAGACGGATGTGGCTTTTGCCTGGAATTGCTGGAGTTCCATCTCAATAATTTCCCTTCATCAGCTTCCCTTCCCAAAGCATCTACATTATTTCCCCCCCTCATTGTACAGATGTTCACATTGATGTGGGCAATCCATCATCTTGAGTTGAACAGCTCTTTGCTGGTTCTGTCACCAGGCCCTCCAATCTTCTAATGAGACCTTCTGATGTAGTTAGAAACTTAAGGTTCAAGTTTCCAAAGCACAGAGAGAGGAGGGAAAGAGTAAGAAAAATATATTGAATAAAATCTGTCTTTCCCTGTGCACCTCAAAAATGAGGGGAATTAGGCTGAACAGGAGTGATATATTTCAACCACACTTTGAGTGCTTGAAGTCAAAGAATCACAGAATCATTAAGGCTGCAAAGGACCTCTAAGATCACCAAGTCCAACCATCACCATAACACAGAATCACAGAATTAAACAGGTTGGAAAAGACCTTTGAGATCATCGAGTCCAAGCTGTCAACTAACACCTTCTGATTAATTAAACCATGGCACCAAATGCCTCACGCAGTCTCCTTTTAAACACCTCCAGGTACAGGGACCCCACCACCTCCCCGGGCAACCCATTCAAGTGCCAATCACTCTTGCTGTGAAGACAGCACATCTTTATTCACTGATGCAAAACACCACCAAGAAGAACACACCAACGACATTAAACCATGTCCCCAAGTTCCATGCCCACACCTTTCTTGAACATCTACAAGGATGGGACTCCACCACCTCCCGGGCAGCCTCTTCCAGTGTCTCTACACTGTCACTGTAAAGAATTTCTCCCTGGAGTCCTGTGTGCAGTTCTGGAGCCCCCAACACAAGAAGGACATGGAACAGTTGGAGCAAGTCCAGAGGAGGACTAAAGAGATGCTCAGAGGGCTGCAGCAGCTCTGCTATGAGGACAGGACAAGAGAGTTGGAGCTCTGCAGCCTGGAGAAGAGCAGGCTTTGAGGAGACCTTGGAGTGGGCTTCCGGTATCTGAAGGGGGCTACAGGAAGGCTGGGGAGGGACTACTGACAAGGTCTTGTGATGACAGGATGAGGAGGAATGGGTTTAAACTGGCAGAGAGGAGATTTAAACTGGATATTAGGAAAGGGTTCTTTGCAGTGAGGGTGGGAAGACACTGGCACAGGTTGCTCAGGGAGGTTGTGGAGCACAGAATCACCAAATGTGATCTTTGATCACCTCCTGGAGGTGTTCAGGGCCAAGTCGGCTGAGGCCTTGAGCAACCTGTTCTAGTGGGAGGTGTCCCTGCCTATGGTGGGAATTTGGAACTGGATGGGCTTTGAGGTCCCTTCCAACCTAAACCATCCTATGATTCTATGATTCTAACCTCCAGTCTCAGTCTCCCCTCTTCCAGCCCGAAGCCATTGCCTCTCACCCTATCACTACAGGGCCTTCAGAAAAGTCCTTCCCCCGTTCTTTTCAGGTACTAGAAGGTACTTTGAAGAGGTCTCTGGGACTGCGGTGCCTTCGCTTATCTCATACTGCTTTCATGGAATTCTGTTGATTGGAAAAGACCTCTAAGACCACTGAGTCCAACCATCAACCTCATGGCCATCAAACCATGTCCCCAGCTGCCACGTCCACAAGGATACCTCCAGGGGTAGTGACTCCTTCACTTCCCCGCACATCCCATTCCAATCCCTCACCACTCTTAGACACTGGTTTTGGTTTTTGTGTGTGTAGCAGTTGGAAAAAGGCTGCTTTGCTCCTTGACTGATGTCCTCAGCTGAAATTACTTATGCATTGCCCACAGAGGGCTGGAATGATTCCAGATGATCATGATCACCAGCAAATCAGAGCACCATGGAAAGGGTTGGGTGGGAAGAGACCTTTAAAAGTCATCCAGCCCAATCCTGCTGCAGTCTGCAGGGACAGCTGCAGCCAGAGCAGGTTGCTCAGAGCCCCAAACAACCTGACCTGCAGTGGTTCCAGGGATGGAACAGCTGCCACCTCTATGGGCAGCCTGGGCTAGGCTCTCACCACCCTCAGTGTCAAACATTTCTCCCTTCTCTGCAGTCTGAATCTCCCTTTTTCGGCTTAGACAATCACCTCTCGTGCTGAGAAGACTCCAGGGATGGGGCATCTCTCACCTCTCTGGCTTTTCATGCTTGCATACTTCTATCTCCCTGGTTATATTTGGTATATTTGTGTCTGGTTTGGATGTTCCCTGCTTTTAAGTGCCTATGTTTACATTTCTAACTCTATGTTTACATATTTGTACCTTACCTATTTATATTTACATACTGAGATATAAACATTGCAAAGAATTTGGGTTGTAACCAGAGAAACCTTGCAAAGAGCAGAAGTTCCCTTCTTACCTGAGCATGTCTGGTTATTGGTGCTCAAGAACTGAAAGACATCACCAATTTTATACTAACTTTCACATTAAAACATGGTTGTGGATGCTCCCTCCCTGGAGGTGTTCAAGGCCAGGTTGGATGAGGCCTTGAGCAACCTGATAGAATAGAATAGAATAGAATTAACCAGGTTGGAAGAGACCTCCAAGATCATCCACTATAACCTAGCACCCAGCCCTATCCAGTCAACCAGACCATGGCACTAAGTGCCTCATCCAGGCTTCTCTTGAACACCTCCAGGGATGGTGACTCCACCACCTCCCTGGGCAGCCCATTCCAATGCCAATCACTCTCTCTGGCAAGAACTTCCTCCTAACATCCAGCCTATACTTCCCCCGGCACAACTTGAGACTGTGTCCCCTTGTTCTGTTGCTGGTTGTATGGGAGAAGAGACCAACCCCACCTGGCTACAACCTCCCTTCAGGTAGTTGTAGACTACCTGATCTACTGAGAAGTGTCAGTTAAGTTGGAACTGGATGATTTTTAAGGTTCCCTTCAAGCCCAAACCATTCTATGACTTGACTTTACAAAATGCAGGACAAAGAAAGTTGTCACATAGGCAGCAAGGAATAAGGTCAGACTTCAGCTGGCATGAGTCAGGTTAGTGCTCCAATTGGGACTGAGGAGCTGGAAATGTGTAAAAAGCCATCACAGAATCATTTTGGTTGGAAGAGACCTTTCAGATCATCGAGTCCAACCATTAATCCAGTACTGCCAGGGCACCACCCAACCGTGGCCCTCAGCACCACATCTACACAGCTTTGGAACCCCTCCAGGGATGAGAGGCTCTGCCACTGCCCTGGGCAGCCAGGTATTGACAACTCTTTTGGGGAAGAAATTGTTCCTCATGTCCAACCTAAACCTCACCCTGGTGGAAGTTGAGTATGCTGTGATCAGTTCAATCAAGGAAGCAAGAAGTCACCTCCAACACAGAATCAGAGCAACAGGCAGGTTGGCAAAGCCCCTCAGAACCACCAAGTCCAACCTAGAACCCTGCTCTACAAGAGTCACCTTAAACCATAGCCCTGAGCACCACATCCAAACCAGCCTTAAACACATCCAGGGTGGGTGACTCCACCCCCTCCCTGGGCAGCTCATTCCACTCCTTGACTACTCTCTCTCTGGAAAATCTTTTCCCTAATGTCTAATTTAAACCTTCCCAGCCTCAACTTGAGGCCATTTCCCCTTTGTTCTGTCTCCAATGACCTGTGAGAAAGGCCCAGCAGCAGCCACTCCACAATGTCATAGAATGATAGAGTGGTTTAGGTTGGAATGAATCTCAAAGCTCATCCAGTTCCAACTCCACGCCATATGCAGTGACACCTCCAACTAGAACAGGTCACTCAAGTCATCATCCAACCTTCAGATAGCTGTAGACAGCAATGAGGTCTCCCCTCAGCCTCCTCTTCCTCAAATTACTCATCCCCAACTCTCAGTCGCTCCTCACAAGATTTATTCTCTAGTTCCTTCCTCAGCTTCGTTGCTTTCTCCTGGACCTGCTCCAGCACCTAAACCCTTAGAGCATAGACACACAGAGCAAAAAGAGCTGCCCCACACCCTGGTGCACTCCACACTCCTGAAGGAAATGTCTGAGTATTATATCAAGCCTGCCCAGCACATCTTTACTCACTGATGCAAAACACCAACTGAACATTAGTCAGTGCCTCAGGCTGTGCATGTCTGCATCACTGCTTCTACTCATCAGCTTCATTCACTCGCTCCTCCGACACGGAATAATGGCAAGTTCGTTCTGGACGTGCTCATCTCTGCTTTCTCCTTTCTCCTTCCATCCCACTTACAGATCACAAAACTGAAAATCTGCAGCTATCTTTGTTCTGGAGTCCTCAGCACAGCAGAGACCTGTTGGAGCAGGGCCAGAGGAGGCCACAGCAATGCTGGGAGGGCTGGAAGCACACTGCTGGGACCCCAGGCTGAGGGAGTTGGGGTTGTTCAGCCTGGAGTAGAGAAAGCTCCAGGGAGACCTTCTGGTGGACTTCAGGACTTCAAGTGGCAGATCAAAAAGCTGTGGACAGACTTTTGAGCAGGTGTTGTGACAGGGCAGGAGGTGATGGTTTGAACTAAAAGAGGGACATTCAGACCAGACAGAAGACATTTTTGACACTGAGGGTGATGAAAGCACAGCCCAGGTTGCCCAGAGAGGTGGTAGTTGTCCCATCCCTGGAACCACAGCAGGTCAGGTTGTTTGGGGCTCTGAGCAACTTGCTCTAGTTGCAGCTGTCCCTGCTGAGTGCAGGGGAATTGGACTGGGTGGACCTTGAAAGATCTCTTCCAACCCAAAGCACGCCATGATTCCATGATCCTTTGCTACAGATGCATTGGTCAGGTTTGTGCAGCTGGTGCTAAAACAACAAGAAACCAAACAAAACTCCAACCAACCAACCCAAAACAAATAAATAAATCCCTTCTATTTTTAAAATCACAGAATCACAGAATTAAGCAGGTT
>WAAF01013192.1:136445-152359 GCA_013400475.1 Tricholaema leucomelas | reverse complement strand
TCTTTCTCTCTTTCTCTCTTTCTCTCTTTCTCTCTTTCTCTCTTTCTCTCTTTCTCTCTCTCTCTTTCTCTTTGTTTCTCACTTTCTGTCTCTTTCTCTCTTTCTCTCTTTCTCTCTCTCTGTTTCTCACTTTCTGTTTCTCTTTCTTTCTCTCTCTTTTTTCTCTCTTTCTCTTTCTCTCTTTTTGTTCCCCACTTTCTGTTTCTCTCTCTCTCTCTCTCTCTGTTTCTCACTTTCTGTCTCTCTCTCACTTCTTCCTTCCCGTTTCAGGAGATAGACTCATGCCATGTGCTGCAGCAGTGCCCTTGCCTGCAGCGGTTGTGCTCTCCTGCAGTCTGTGCCCCAGTGTGCCTGACCGGCAGCTCCCTGCGCTGGGCAGCAGCCAGGCCTCCTGCTGCCTCTCCCAGATCTCTTCTGTCCCGAATTTTCACCTGAAAACCTTCAGCCTCAGTCTCTGAGACCTGTCAGCTGCCTTGGAGAGCCTCGGTTGGAGAGCCTCGGTTTTCCCTCACAGGGACTGATGGAACCATCTTGGGGTGGTGATGCTGGGAAGATATTTTTAGACCTAAGCTATATCGGAGCAGAAAATGCTTCTGCAGCTGAGCAGAGGCAGCTGTGACATTGTGTGGCACGTTGGTGTCACATCATTACTGTGAGAGGTCTGTCAGACACCTGCTGCTCCCTGCCACCTATGAGGGTGACCTCATTGCTGTCTGCAACTACCTGAAGGGAGGCTGCAGCCAGGTGGGGTTGGGCTCTGCTGCCAGGCAACCAGCAACAGGACAAGGGGACACAGTCTCAAGCTGTGCCAGGGGAGGTCTAGGCTGAATGTTAGGAGGAAGTTGTTGGCAGAGAGAGTGATTGGCATTGGAATGGGCTGCCCAGGGAGGTGCTGGAGTCACTGTCCCTGGAGGTGTTGAAGCCAAGCCTGGCTGGGGCACTTAGTGCCATGGTCTGGTTGACTGGATAGGACTGGGTGATAGGTGGGACTGGATGATCTTGGAGGTCTCTTCCAACCTATTCTATTCTATTCTATTCTATTCTATTCTATTCTATTCTATTCTATTCTATTCTATTCTATTCTATTCTATTCCTCAAGCCTGGCAGCTCAGCCAGGCCAGAGCTTAGAGGCAGGCACAGCAGAAAAGCTGCTGTGTGGCACACTTTAGCCAGTGTGTGCCACACACAGCACAGGATGCTGTGAGCTTGGCTGGTTTGCATTCCCCCCCCCGCTAAAGTCCTTGGTGCCTGTGTTTGTGTTTGTTGGTGCAGGGACAGCACAGTGAAACGGGAGGATACTTGTCAATAATCACAGAATCAGGCAGAATGGGAAGGGACCACAAGGATCAGACAGTTCCACCCCCCTGCCATGCCCAGGGACACCCTACCCTAGAGCAGGCTTCACACAGCCTCAGCCAGCCTGGCCTTAAACACCTCCAGCCATGGGGCCTCAACCACCTCCCTGGGCAACCCATTCCAGCCTCTCACCACTCTCATGATGTGTTACTCTCCCTTTTTCTCTCTCTTTCCTTATTTTCAATGGGAACACTGGATCAGGGAAGTGCATTTTGTTTAGAAGCACATAAATTCATGCCTGTCCTGACTTCTTGCAGGAAGGCTCAGAGGAGGACTTAGACATTGACCCACTATGGATTAGCTCTTTCAAGACTTTAATGCAGAAAAACCTCTTAGACTTTCTGCACAGAACATGACCTGCAGGGAAAGGTTAAGCATGCTCCAGCAAAGCTGTTTTAAATGAGAAATGGCATCATTTTAGGTCCTGTGTAAGCAAGAAAACCACAGGGTTGGCCAATGTGACTGACTGGGCCAATGTGAGTGACTGTTTCCAATCTGAATGTAGCTGCAGATGCCAGGATTATGTAAGTTACACTGCTCATAGAACAGAAAAGAATAGAATCAAGCAGGTTGGAAGAGAGCTCCAAGCTCAGCCAGCCCAACCTAGCACCCAGCCCTGGCCAAGCAACCAGACCATGGCACTAAGTGCCCCAGCCAGGCTTGGCTTCAATATCTCCAGGGATGGTGACTCCACCACCTCCCTGGGCAGCTTGGAGAGGAGGAGACTGAGAAGTGACCTCATCAGTGGCTGTCAATATGTAAAGGTGAGTGGCAGGAGGCTGGGGCCAGGCTCTGCTGGGTGATGCCCACTGACAGCACAAGAGGCAGTGGTGGAAGCTGAGGCAGAGGAAGTTTTAATTGAACATGAGGAGGATTTTTTTCCCTGTGAGGGTGACAGAGCCCTGGCACAGGCTGCCCAGGGGGGCTGTGGAGTCTCCCTCTCTGGAGATACTCAAGACCTGCCTGGATGTGTTGCTGTGTGATCTGCTCTGGGTGACCCTGCTCTGGCAGGGGGATTGGTCTGGCTGAGCTTTGGAGGTCCCTTCTAGCCCCTGGCATTCTGTGCTTCTATGATTCCTAAGGATCACTAAAACCTTCTCCAGCTCTGAACTGGGGCAGTGGGCAAAGGCAATTCTGGCAAGGAGAAACTGTTAGGAGCTGCAATTCCCTGCAGCTCCCTAGAATCCACTGGGCATGTGTGTATTCCTTTCCTTGAAGGTAGGAATACCCAGAAGGAGACGCCTGGAGCTGAGCTGTCAGGCAGCAGGTAGATGTCTCGCTGGCTTTGGTAGATGGCAGAGCTAAGCAGAGGCTACCATCTAGTGGATACCTTGTAAAATTATTGCATTCAAATTGACCTTGTTTTGTGGCCTGCCCTGTGAGGAGAGGCTGAGAGCTGGGGTTGTGCAGCCTGGAGAAGAGAAGGCTCAGGGCAGACCTCAGCACCAAGCACCAGGACATGAAGGGAGGCTGCCAGCAGCATGGAGACTCCCTGTGGACAAGGAGTCACCTGGAAAAGCCAAGGGGCAGTAGGGACAATTTGCTGCTGGGGACATTCCCATGGGACTGCAGAAGGAAATGTTTGCCCCTGGGAACAGTCAGAGGCTGGAATCATCTCCCAAAGGGAGCAGTGGAGTGCCCTGCATGGGGCAGTCTGAAGGCTCAGCCTGGCAGGGAGCTGTGCCATCAGCTCAGCTCTGCTGTGAGCTGGAAGGGTTAGAGCAGATGGTCCTTGGGGTCCCTTCCCACCTGGCACTCTGGGACTCTGTGGTTCCTCTATGATTCTATGACTTGAATGGCTAAACCAAAGAAAATCAGCCCAACACTTAAGTGCTGGAATGGCACCTGGAAAACACTCTCAACCTGTATGCATCCAGCCTGGTTTTAAAACATCCTGCTGTGCTTTCTTCTGACCCCTCAAAGCACCTCTGCTGGTCCCAGAGCTGAGGGAGATAAGGCAGACAGCACCAGATTNCCAGGCTAACCAATCCCAGCTCCCTCAGCCTCTCCTCGTAGGGCTGTGCTCGAGGCCTCTCCCCAGCCTCGTTGCCCTTCTCTGGACATGCTCAAGGATTTCAATGTCCCTTCTAAACTGGTGTCCTTACACCTCAGCAGCCTCACCTCTCTCACTACCAAAGTGGTGAGAGCCTGGAATGGGTTGCTCAGGAAGGTGGCTGAGGTCCTGTTCCTGAAGGTATCACAGTATCACCAAGGTTGGAAGAGACCTCACAGATCATCAAGTCCAACCCTTTACCACAGAGCTCACATCAATCCAACCCTTTACCACAGGTGTTTAAGTCCAGGCTGGCTGAGGCTGTGGGCAGCCTGCTCTAGGGTAGGGTGTCCCTGGGCATGGCAGGGAGGTTGGAACTGGCTGATCCTTGTGGTCCCTTCCAACCCTGACTGGTTGTACGATTCTACATATACAGGCACACAGCCATACATTAGGAGCTGTAAAGCAATTTTGAGGTGTAAAGTCGAGGTGCAAAGCTGAGGTGTAGAGTTGAGGTATAACAGAGAGAAACTTTGTCTTAAGCTGTGAGAGTTGAGGCTGTTCAATGTGGAAAAGTGAAGGCTGCAGGGAGACCTCAGAGCAGCCTTGCAGGACCTGAAGGGAACTACAAGAAAGCTGTGTAGGGGCAACTACAGGAAAGCTGTGTAGGGACATTTAACAAGGGCTTGTAGAGGTAGGAGAGGCAATGGACTGAACCTGGAAGAGAGGAGATTGAGACTGGAGATCAGGAAGAAATCCTTTGCAGTGAGGGTGGTGAGACAGTGGCACAGGTTGCCCAGGGAGGTTATGGATGTCCCCTCCCTGGAAGTGTCCAAAGCCAGGTTGGATGAGGCCTTGAGCAAGCTGGGCTGGTGGAAGATGTCCCTGCCTATGGCTGGGGGAGTTGGAACTTGATGACCTTTAAGGTCCCTTCCAACCCAAGCCATTCTATGATAGCCAAAATGGAGGAGCTAAGGCACTGAACTCAAATGCCATGGTGCATGGAGAAAGGCACAATGTGAGCTATGAGCTAGGTAAGACTCAGCAGTTGCAATGAAAAGTCCAAGTCCAATATTGTTGCTTCTCCTCCTGTACCCACCTGGCTTCTGTGCAGTGATTCTAACCTGAACTGCCACTCTTGCCCCTGGAGGGGGAAGGCCTCAGAAGCACCTCTCTGTACTCATGTACACTAGGTTGTGTGTGTGATGTGAGGGAAGCTAACATGTGTAAGTTATGCCAGTGATGCTTCCTGAGTCTAATCCCAACCGGTGGAGCCCTCATCACTGCAGCTGGACAGGCAGGAGAGGGAATGGAGCTGCTGGATGCATCCACATGGCTTTGCTGCTCTGAGAGCTGTGGCTCTGCTGTAAAGGATGTGATGACAAAAGTCAAAGCTCTGGATAAAGAGTTCCTAACCACCAGGTTCCTCAGGTGCAGATTCAGCCCCACAGAGAATCCTGCGTGCCTGAGTGGCTGAAGGGCAGCTGAATGCAGCAGCAGTGCAGCCTGGTGCAGCAGGGCTGTGGAGCACACCGCTGCTGCTCCCAGCAGCTGATTTAACTCCCTGTGATGGTGGCTTCAGGATTGTTTGCATTCACCCAATGATAATGAGACATGACAGAGATCTAACTTATTAATTGAACCACAGGTACAGTTAAAATCATCTCCTTGAGCAGGACTGAGTGTCAAAGCTCTTTTTGTTGCCTGCTGACCTTGGAATTGCAGAGTCCTTTTGGTTGGAGAACAGTGCTGGGGCTGTGATGGGGAGCAGGCAGCAGGTGACTCATGTGGAAAAGAGTCTTCTACTGATGATGAGTTCAGGCAGAAGTGTGGCTGGAAAGCTGCTGGCAGGAAGGGACCTGAGGCTTGTAATGGACAAGCAGGTGAATATGAGCCAGCAGTGCCCTACCAACAACCACAACCCCCTTACATCCAATATCCTGAGGTGTAAACACGGAATAAGTTCTCAGAATTCCCAAAAACATGGATAATGTGTGAGCAGAGGACACCTCTTGGTGAGCTGGGATGGTTTGTGAGCAAGGTGGGAACAGTCTCATTTTCTGGCGCGGAGAGGAGCTGGAGAATCCCCAGGACGTCAGAGCCCAGGCACAGCAGCTCCTGTGCCGCAGGGACGGAGGAAAGGACAAGATGCTGAAGAGGCCTGAGGGAGAGGAGAGCTGGAGGCTTTATGCTGAGATGTTGATAGCCACTTCCCAGGGCTGGGAAGTTTTCTTTTGACCCTTTTGCTCAGCCTGGCTTTTGTCTGCACTGCTGAAGAATTACTTCTCCGGAATGGTCGTTTCCATCTGTGGCCACTCTGGAATTCTCACCCCGTGGCTGCCCCTGCTCACAGATGTGTTTTTCTCTGCTTTGGAGAATGGAAATGGTTTTAAAAAGCCCTTCCCCCGCCCAGCCTGTGTGACCTTGCACTGTGCAGAGCAAGGCGAAGGCAGAACAAAAGCCAAAAGCAAGCTTGAACCCTGCCTTTGGGTTCTGTTATGAGCTTGAGACTGAGTTTTACTGCGAGTTTTACAAGCCTAGGCTGAGCTGGAGAGGACCTGGCCTGATTTAGGGTTTTACAGGGAACCATTTGGTACTCAGAGGCTTAACGTGATTTTGGCTTGAAACAAAACAATCCTTGGCTGACTTTGGTCGTCCGAATCCCATAACCAGGGTGAAGTAATTCAAGGGCTGAGTAAACCCAATGCAGACCGAAGCTCGGGCAGACCTGAGCTGCCTCCTAACACCCCCCACTCCGCTCAGGGCTGCGGCTCTGCTGAGGAGCATCAGGACACCTCCCGAAGCGGAGGAGCATCAGGAGACCTCCCGAGGCGGAGGAGCATCAGGACACCTCCCGAAGCGGAGGAGCATCAGGACACCTCCCGAAGCAGAGTAGCATGAGGACACCTCCCGAAGCAGGAGCATCAGGACACTTCCCGAAGCAGAGTAGCATCAGGACACCTCCCAAAGCAGGAGCATCAGGACACCTCCCGAAGCGGAGGAGCATCAGGACACCTCCCGAGGCAGAGGAGCATCAGGACAGCTCCCGAAGCGGAGCAGCGGAGGCAGCAGGCTTGCGAGGTGCGAGCTGCGGACAAGGAAAGCTCAGACCTTGCCCTTGCCTCTAAACAAACACCTCCCTCTCCCTGTTTGTGGAGTAAGAGTGACATCCTGTGGCCACTCAGCACCAGTCCCAAGCACGGACAGCCTGCTCCTGCTGCTGCCAGCCTGGAGGACCTCCTGGGCAGAAAGGATGGAGGCAGAGCCGCCGGGAGACGAAACGTTCCAACCCTTCCTTGAGCGGGGCGGGAGATCGCAGCGGAGAGGAAAGAGTTACAGGCACCTGCTCGCTACTCATAACCCAAACATGAGGGCCCTTAGCTAATTTAAATGTGAAATGATTTTAAACACGCTTGCTGCAGCTGAGCCTGGAGACCAATCCCCTGGGAGCCGCTGGGCACAGCAGCTGGAAGGGGGAATCGGGAAGCTGAGCTCGGAGCCTAGAGCTGGGAGAGGCCATCAGTGAGGTGAGAGGCAGGGACTTGTGAAACCCTTCTCCAGAGGTGAGCCAGATAAACTGGAGGTAGAAGCAGGAGGTAGAAGCAGGAGGTAAGAAGCAGGAGCTAGAAACAGGAGCTAGAAGCGGGAGGTAGAAACAGGAGGTAGAAGTAGGAGGTAGAAACAGGAGGTAGAAGTAGGAGGTAGAAACAGGAGGTAGAATAGGAGGTAGAAACAGGAGGTAGAAGCAGGAGGTAGAAACAGGAGGTAGAAGTAGGAGGTAGAAACAGGAGGTAGAAGTAGGAGGTAGAAACAGGAGGTAGAAGCAGGAGGTAGAAACAGGAGCTAGAAGCAGGAGGTAGAAACAGGAGCTAGAAGCAGGAGGTAGAAGCAGGAGGCAGAAGCAGGAGGTAGAAACAGGAGGTAGAAGCAGGAGGCAGAAACAGGAGCTAGAAGCAGGAGGTAGAAGCAGGAGGCAGAAGCAGGAGGCAGAAGCAGGAGGCAGAAGCAGGAGGTAGAAGCAGGAGGTAGAAGCAGGAGGCAGAAGCAGGAGGCAGCACTGTGATGGCAGAGCAGTTCCATCTCCCAGCCAGGCTGTGTTTTGGTAGCAGGCACAGCCCTGCACTGGGGCAGGTTCAGTGAGGGGACAGCTCTTTTTTTTTTTTTTTTTTTTTTTTTTTTGCCATGCAGTTGACAATTTCTTATCACAGACTCACAGAACCAAGCAGGCTGGAAGAGAGCTCCAAGCTCAGCCAGCCCAACCTAGCACCCAGCCCTGCCCAACCAACCAGACCATGGCACTAAGTGCCCCAGCCAGGCTTGGCTTCAGCACCTCCAGGCACGGCCACTCCACCACCTCCCTGGGCAGCCCATTCCAATGCCAATCACTCTCTCTGCCAACAACTTCCTCCTAACATCCAGCCTAGACCTGCCCTGCCACAGCTTCAGGCTGTGTCCCCTTCTTCTGTCCCTGGCTGCCTGGCAGCAGAGCCCAACCCCAGCTGGCTACAGCCTCCCTTCAGGGAGCTGCAGACAGCAATGAGCTCTGCCCTGAGCCTCCTCTTCTGCAGGCTGCACACCCCCAGCTCCCTCAGCCTCTCCTCACAGGGCTGTGCTCCAGGCCCCTCCCCAGCCTTGCTGCCCTTCTCTCAACACCTTCCAACACCTCAGCATCTCCCTTGAATCAAAGTACAGAGAAAATACACTGCCAGGTGAGCCAGGTATAAAGCTTGGCCAGAACAGAGAAAATTTAAGAGGAAGAAAAAAAAAAACAAACCCAAAGCCCAGCCCAAATGTAGGTGTAGGGCAGCCAATAAATTGTCAATGAAGAGAGAAAGCAGGCAAAGAGAGCAGCTGGCTAGAGCCCAGCAGAAGAAACTCAGTGCCTGGGAGACCAGCTTGCTGTGCTACATCATTTCAAGTGCCAAGGAGCCACTGGAGTTCAAGGAGAGAAGAGGCTGGACAGCCAAGGTGACTTTTCCTACTGGTGCTCTCATTTTTACTGCCTGTGATGCAGCAGAGATGCTCTTCCTGCCCTGAGGTGTCCACCAGTGGTGTCTGAGGGCTTGGAAAGTGTAGTGCAAAGCCAGGCAGACCCAAGGAAGCCAGCAAGATGCCAGGAACACAGTGTGCTGTGGGGCTCTGGCTGAGCTGAAGGGAAGAAGGGAAGCATGAATAGAGTGCCAGAGAGAACAAAACTGGCTTCCTCTTGTGAAAAGGAAAGGAGGGGTGAGGAAGAGGTGAGGCTGTGATGTTTCCTAGTGACCACAGCTTCCCCTGTAGAACTTCACAGAACCACAGAAACATTCAAGCTGGCAAAGCCCCTTGGACCACCAAGTCCAACCCACATCCCTACTCTACAGTGTTCACCCTAAACCATAGCCCTCAGCACCACATCCAGATGACTTACAAACACATCCAGGGTTGGGGACTCCACCACCTCCCTGGTGGAGGGCAGTGCCTGACCACTCTTATTGTGAAAAAAAATTCCTGCTGTCCAGTCTAGACCTGCCCAGTGGCAGCTTGAGGCCATTCCCTCTGCTTCTGTCACTAATTCCCTGTGAGCAGAGCCCAGCACCAACCTCTCCACAGCCTCCTTTCAAGTAGCTGCAGACAGTGCTGAGCTCTGCCCTCAGCCTCCTCTGTTTCACACTAACCATCCCCAGCTCCTTCAGTCTCTCCTCACCAGATTTACTCTCCAGGCCCTTCACAGCTTCCTTGCCCTCCTCTGCACTGCCTCCAGCACCTCCACATCCCTCCTGTACTGAGCTGCCCCAAACTCAACACAGCAATGCAGCTGTGGCCTCCCCAGAGCACAGTCCAAGGGCACAATCCCCTCCCTGCTGCTGCTGGGCACAGCACTTCTGACCCCAGCCAGGCTGCCTTTGGCTTTCTGTGCCACCTGGGCACTGCTGGCTCACATTCAGCTGCTTGTCCATTACAAGCCTCAGGTCCCTTCCTGCCAGCAGCTTTCCAGCCACACTTCTGCCTGAACTCATCATCAGTAGAAGTCTCTTTTCTACATGAGTCACCTGCTGCCTGCTCCCCATCACAGCCCCAGCACTGTAGAGAAGCCACTCCTGAGGAGACCATTCCTGCTTTATAGAGGCATAGGATATGGTTTTAGCTGGAGCACAGCCCTGTGAGGAGAGGCTGAGGGAGCTGGGGGTGTGCAGTCTGCAGAAGAGGAGGCTCAGGGCAGAGCTCATTGCTGTCTGCAGCTCCCTGAAGGGAAGTTGTCAGGTGGAGTTGGTCTCTTCTGCCAGGCAACCAGGGACATAACAAGAGGACACAGCCTCAAGCTGTGCCAGGGCAGGTTCAGGCTGGATGTTAGGAAAAAGTTCTCCCCAGCAAGAGTGACTGGCATTGGAATGGGCTGCCCAGGGAGGTGGTGGAGTCCCCATCCCTGGAGGTGTTGAAGAGGAGGCTGCATGAGGCACTCAGTGCCGTGGGTTAGTTAATGAGGAGGTGTTAGGTGATAGGTTGGGCTGGATGATCTCAAAGGTCTTTTCCAACCTGGTTAATTCTGTGGTTCAAAGTCAAACCAATCCATGTTCCCTGTGGCTGGCACAGCAGGCTCTGGGCTGATGGCCTGGGCTGTGAGGCAGTGTCTCTGAGAAACAACAGACAGAGCAGAGCAGCTGAGGGAAGAGTCAGCAAGGTAAAACCAGACAGATGCAAGAGCACTGCTAACGTGGCCCTGAAACAAAACAGCTACCTGGAGAGAGAGTTTGGGGACTGAATGCTGACTAGAAGAAGCCAGCAGCCATAAAAAGTGAAACAGGCTCCTGAGTCTGGTTCTCTGTGTGTGCTCTGGGAAGGAAGGCTTCATGCACTCTACAGTAAAAGGAGCCACATCCAAAGTCAGGACTTGCTCACCCTAATGGGAACAACTCACAGGGCCTTGGCCTCTAGTGAGCTGTTTGGGCAACAGCAGTCTTGGTTTGATTCACAGATTCATAGTTCATAGGTTTATGGTTTAGGTTGGAAATGACCACAAAGATCATCCAGTTCCAATGCCACCTGCCATAGGCAGGGACAACTCCTGCTAGCCCAGGTTGTTCAAGCTCTCATTCAACCTGGACTTAGCATCACAGAATCAAGCAGGTTGGAAGAGGCAACAGAGAGAGTGATTGATTGGCATTGGAATGGGGCTGCCCAGGGAGGTGGTGGAGTCACCATCCCTGGAGGTGTTGAAGCCAAGCCTGGCTGGGGCACTTAGTGCCATGGTCTGGTTGGTTGGCCAGGGCTGGGTGCTAGGTTGGGCTGGCTGAGCTTGGAGCTCTCTTCCAACCTGCTCGGTTCTATGATTCTATGGTGGAGTCACCATCCCTGGAGGTGTTTGAAAGGAGTCTGGATGAGGCACTTATAGGGCTGGGTGATAGGTTGGATGAGCTTGGAGGTCTCTTCCAACCTGGTTAATTCTATGATTCTATGGTTTAGTTCATTAGAAGGGTTAGGTGATAGGTTGGACATGGTCATAGAATCATAGAATCAAGCAGGTTGGAAGAGAAGGAGCTTGCTGTGAGACACAGGACATGTCTGGACTCCAGAGAGCTGAAGGAGAAGGAGCTTGCTGTGAGACACAGGACATGTCTGGACTCCAGGGAGCTGAAGGAGAAGGAGCTTGCTGTGAGACACAAGGCAATTTTGGCCTCCACAGAAGGCAGAGGAAGGCCTCCAGAGGAGCCTGGTGCATGTCTCCATCAGGGAGGTTTCAGGAGGCTCAGCCATGGTGCTGGTAACCCACATCTGATGTTGCTCTCCGCTTCAGCCCATTCACTGCCTCCTGTGTGACAGCAGAGCACTGTCAAAGCACACATTAGAGCAGGATGTGAATCCTTGCAGTCTGTTAAGGTTACAAAACCTCTGGCTGAGCTGCAGCAAGAAAGCAGGTTGCTAAATGCCAGCTGAGGCAGAAGGTTTTGTCTCATTGGTGCTCTGCTTATTCTGTGCTTGAGCAGCTCCTGCAGCAGCAGGACCCTGCGTAAGCCTCCCTCTACAAGAGGCAGGCTTAGGAGATGTTAAGCTGGCATTCATTTATTGGAATTCATCTTGGCTACTTTTCCTCTCCCTCTCCTGGAAGCTTTGCTGGGGGCAGGTGGGAGCTGGGATGGCTGTGGGGTTGGCATCTGCACCGCTCACCTGTGGCCCAAGCTGAAGAATGAAAAGGGACATTTCCTCCCCAGCACTCAAAGTGTGTGTGTGCAAGGGGGGTGTGTGTGTCTAGAGAAATTTGGGCTTCTTTTTATTAATCTGACTCCTTTTTATACCCTGAAATAATGCTGTGTTTGATTCCTCTGTCACAGAGGAAAATGAAACCCTGGGATGAATCTATTGGCCCCTGGAAGGCAATTGCTGTAAACAAATTAATACAACTCAGGCTTAGCTCCTCTACATTTTGCTCCTTTTTCTTCTGCAGCCCCATTGATTGATTTACCTCAGGGAAGAGATTCCTCTGACTCAGATACTGAGCAAGTTCTTAAGGAAAATATCAGCTTTAAAAAGGGAGCAGGAGAAAGAGCAGCAGTTGCAAAAATTGCTAATCTTTCATTTGCAGGAGCCACTGAACATCTGGCTGGTGTGAAGCTCCTTTAACCCCCTGAGTGCAGAAAGAATTAGCACCAAAGGGCAGCCCATGCTAATTCAGTGCCATTAAACTTGTATAAGCTGGAAGAATGTGATGTTATACTTCCACAGGGCCATATGGATACCACTTTGCACTTTGTATCCATCAGAGGGACTAGCAAAACTAGTTCAGCACTACACAGCAAGGCCTTTAGAAAGATAAAACAGCCCCTGTGCAATATTACACAATATTACATGTGTCTGTCATAGCACAGCTTGGAACCAGCCCTAGCCTCTAAATTACAGCTGGGGAGCTGGCTGGCTGACACTAACTTCTGAGGGTTCATGTCCAGAAGAGCAGGAGGCTGAAGATTGCAATAAAAACAGAGGCTTGATTCTATTATTTTATGTATATATATATGGAGAGCAGCCCTGAGGAGAGGGATTTGAGGGTGCTGCTGGAGGAGAAGCTCAACATGAACCAGCAGTGTGCACTTGCAGCCCAGAAAGCCNTGGGGGGAATGGAGCAAAGCTGGAGGTGGGGAGAGTGAGGCTGGAGGTGAGGAGGAAGTTGTTGAGCATGAGAGTGGTGAGAGGCTGGAATGGGTTGCCCAGGGAGGTGGTTGAGGCCCCATGGCTGGAGGTGTTTCAGGCCAGGCTGGCTGAGGCTGTGGGCAGCCTGCTCTAGGGTAGGGTGTCCCTGGGCATGGCAGGGAGGTTGGGACTGGCTGATCCTTGTGGTCCCTTCCAACCCTGACTGATTCTATGATTCTGATTCTATATATCTATGATTGGGAACTCATTTTTATTGTGTGCTAGTTTGAGCCCAGCTGGGATATTTTGGTGAGAAGAATTAGATGCTAAGGCTGTGAAAAGCAAACAATGGTGATGGTTGCTCATAGGCTTGCTGAGATGGATAAGAACACAAACATAGATAAGGGAGTCACTGTCTCTCTCTGGGGCTGCAGGAACTTCTCTCTCTAACCTGCCTGCCTAATTCATCTGCTTCCTAACCCCCCTGACCAACCCTCCAAACTACCTTGAACTTAAGTCTGGGGTAAGGTAGAGGGGTGGGAGAAGGTGGAAAGGTGGTTGGGAGCCCCTCCTGGGGACTCAGGTTTCTGGGAGGGCTGCTGAGTTTCTGTACCACTTTTTAACTGGTATCTTTCTGTATATACTGTAAATTCCTGCTTCTATCTTGTGCTAAGCTGTAAGTATAAATCTTCATTCAATTTTCCAGAGCTGCTGAGTCTAGTCTGGGTGATTTTCCAAAGTGGGGGGAGGCAGGGAACAGCCAAACCATCACAGTATGGAGCCTTACACTTGGTTCATCCTGCTGACTGGGGGCTTTGTTTTCAGTCTCCAGCATTAAAAAGCAACTTCCTGCTAATCTCCCTGCTCCCTTCCTTCACTTTCGTCCCCGTGAGAGGGGGAAAGCTCAGCACTTCCCTTGGAGCCCCCTTCACAGCTTCCCTATGACCTTTGGTCAAGCCCTGGTTTAGTCCTCTCCCACTATCACCTTCCTGAAGGCAGAAAAGTGCTCAGGCTTTGCTTGCAAAGCCAACATCATCTTGTGCTTAACAGCAACGACCTGCTCAACATTCTGTGGTGACTTCCATCTGCAGATCTGGACCTGCCTCAGCAAAGACAGGACAGTTACTCTTAGGCCATTGGCACAAAGGGCAGGCAAGACCTGCGTGGAGGTTAAGGCAAACTTAGCCCCCACCACCAGGGCCTGAGAGCCAAGATGCAACCAAACCATAGGATGGTTTGGGTTGGAAGGCACCTTAAAGATCATCTGGTTCCAACCCTCCTGCCATGGGCAGGGACACCTCTTACTAGCTCAGGTTGCTCAAGGCCCCATCCAACCTGGCTTTCAACAACTCCAGACTTGGAGCCTTCACAATTCCCCTGAGCAAACTGTTCCAGTGCCTCACCACCCTCATGAGGTAGAATTGATTCCTAATGCCTGACTTAAATTGAGCTCTTCTGGTTTGAAGCCATCAGCCCTCATCCTGTCACTCCATGCCTTTGTCAAAAGTCCCTTCCCTGCTTTCCTGTAGCCCCATCAGGTACTGGAAGGCTGCCCAAAGGTCTCTCTGGAGCCTTCTCTTCTGAAGAGCCCCAACTCTCCCAGCCTGTCCCTATAAGAGAGATGTTCCAGTCCCCTGGTCCTCCTCTGGACCCTCTCCAACAATCTCATGTCCTTATTCAATCCTGGGCTGGATTAGAAGGGCTGTGGTTAGTAGGTTGAGAGAGGTTCTCCTGCCCCTCTACTCTGCCCTGGTGAGACCACATCTGGAGTACTGTGTCCAGTTCTGGGCTCCCAATTCAAGAGATACATAGAACTGCTGGAGAGAGTCCAGCACAGAGCCACAAAGATGCTGGAGGGAATGGAACAGCTCTGTTAAGAGGAGAGCCTGAGGCAGTTGGGGCTGGGAGCAGAGGAGTCTGAGAGGTGCCCTCAGCAGTGGTTATCAATATGCAAAGGTGAGTGGCAGGAGGCTGGGGCCAGGCTCTGCTGGGTGATGCCCACTGCCAGCACAAGAGGCAGTGGTGGAAGCTGAGGCAGAGGAAGTGCCATGGGAACAGGAGGAGGGATTTTTCCACTGTGAGGGTGACAGAGCCCTGGAGCAGGCTGCCCAGGGGGGTTGTGGAGTCTCCCTCTCTGGAGATATTCCAGACCTGCCTGGATGTGTTCCTGTGTGATCTGCCCTGTGTGATGCTGCTCTGGCAGAGGGATTGGACTGGCTGAGCTGTGGAGGTCCCTTCCAGCCCCTGACATTCTGTGATTAGAAAGGAGTGTGACCTGGTACAGGTGATGCTGCTCTGGCAGGGGGGTTGGACTGGCTGAGCTTTGGAGGTCCCTCCCAGCCCCTGGCACTCTGTGACTCTGTGATTCTACGACAGTTCAATGCCATTATGCCAAACCCCAGTAACTCTTCCTCTTCCCCTGCTGCTCCGGGAAGCATCCTCGCTGCAACTCTGCCTGCCTGGGAAGAAGTCTCTGGATAGCTCTTCAGCAAGTCCAGGATTGCCAAGCCCCAGCTTTTGCAGCTCCCTGGGGCAGGGGGTTTAGGTAAGGACTGCATGCTTGGATGGAGCCTCAGGATGTGCTTGTTTTCTCTCCTGGAGGGGTGAGTCAGAGCGGATCGGATTGGCAGGCTCAGGCTCCCGCTGGGCACAACCTCAGCGCTCGCCTTTGGGGTGTAGCTCGCAGCTCCAAAGCAAACACCCAGAGCAGCCAAACCGCGCTCAGGAAACAGCCCGAGCCAGCAGGCAGGCTTGCGAGGGGGGCGCCAGGAGGCTGCCGCTGCAGACTCTGCACCCTGCCGAAACTTCTCACATGCCCTTCAGCCTGCAGACAGGTCTCTGCTCCGGTCAAACCCAGGAGAGATGTTTGGACAGTCCAGTTAATTGCAAAGCTTTGGCAGCGGAGCAGCAGCAAACGACTGCGAAGCACAGAACGCACCGCGGAGCTGCAGGGTGGCCTGTGAAAAGCACAGGCTTGGGCTGTGTCTGTCTTGAGTTCAGCACAACACAGAATCACAGAAGTAATCAGGTTGGAAACCTTCGAGTTCAACCTGTCACCAAATAACCTTCTAATTAACCAAACCGTGGCACTAAGTGCCTCATCCAGACCCCTTTGAAATGCCCCCAGGGATGGAGACCCAGCACAGGAACAGGCTGCCCAAGGTGAGGGTTGTGGAGTCTCCCTCTCTGGAGATACTCAAAACCCACCTGGATGTGTTCCTGTATGATCTGCTCTGGGTGATCCTGCTCTGGCAGGGGGGTTGGACTGGATGAGCTTTGGTCCCTTCCTGCCCCTGCCGTTCTGTGACAAATAAACAGAAGCATGACAAGTGGTGTTGCCTTTGTCCCAGGAGCCACATCACTGCTTTGTGGTGGAAACCATCTTTGCCTGAAACCTACAGGGAAAAGAAGGGAAAAGAAGGGAAAATAAGAGAAAAGAAGAGAAAAGGAAAGGAATGGAAAGGAA
>WAAF01013192.1:63336-116511 GCA_013400475.1 Tricholaema leucomelas | reverse complement strand
CTGGCAGAGGGGAGATTTAGACTGGATGTTAGGAGGAAGTTCTTTCCAGTGAGGGTGGTGAGACACTGGCACAGGTTTCCCAGGGAGGTTGTGGCTGCTTCCTCCCTGGAGGGGTTTAAGGCCAGGCTGGATGAGGCCTTGAGCAGCCTGCTCTAGTGAGAGGTGTCCCTGCCTATGGCAGGGGGTTGGAGCTGGATGCTCCTTGAGGTCCCTTCCAACCTAAACCATTCTATGATTCTATGATTCTATGTCTGTGAGTGATCCCATGGAGGTGTCCCCTCCCTGGAGATGTGGTTCCCTCCCTGGAGGTGTCCAAGGCCAGGTTGGATAGGGCCTTAAGCAACCTGGACTAGTGGAAGGTGTCCCTGTCCATGGCAAAAGGGGTTTGAAGGTAGCTGATCTTTAAGGTCCCTTCCAACCCAAGCTGTTGTGTGATTCTGTTGGCTTGGCTGGGCTAAACATCTGGTTGTGGGAGCTCAGGAGCACTCCTGGGTGCTCCTCAGGTTGGATTTAGGTGACTGTGAAGGGAAAGCATCTGCTTAACCATGCTCATGTCACAAATGGCATCTCTAGGGAGCTGAAGGTAATCCCTCAGGCACCTTCTTTTCCATGCTCACAGAGCATCTGCCTGCCTTGCTCTTGTTTGGAGTGACAGATTCAGAACAGCCTCTGTCAGCTGAGGGAGAGGAATAAACAAACAGTCAGTCCCAATCATTAATCCCAACCCCACTCCTGGACCACCCCGTGGCCCTGTGCCATGCTGCATGCTCTTGCCTCTGCTTTCTTGCCCCTGAGCAGCAGGTACTGCACCTGCTTGTCCTCAGAGGCTCCCAGGGGGTTGTCAGACAGCAGGCAGCTCCCAGAGGGATGAGCACTCAGTGCTCAGGGAGATGTCTGAGTGTCTGCTGAAGCATAAAGTCACTGTTTATTCCCTAACAGCCCCTTGGTGCCCTGCAGTAACTTGCTGCTGAGCCCAAGGACCTGGATTCACCCAGACTGTGATGCCCAAGTCACCACTGTGAAGCCTGAGGAATCTCCATGGACCTAGGCAGAGAGGCTCCAGACAGTCACTCAGATAGCAGGCTGGAAATGGCACCTGAAGAGCCACTCCCTCCATTTTTCTTGGCTATAGGAACTCCCAGGTGCTTGTACTGCTGAATTTGTGACCTGCTATGAGCTAGACTTAACTACAGTTCAGTTCCTCCCTCTTCAGAGGCAGAAATGCTCTCTCAGCTCATGGGGAACCACAGGTTAGTCTGCTTATCTCTTCAAAACAACAGTAGTGGTCCTAATCCAGAGAGGGGTTTAACCCTCCCATGCTTCTCACAAACCCACTGTGCCCTCCTGCATGTGCCTCAGCATCACAAGGTCTCTTGGTGGCTGGAAACACTCAGATGAGCCCAGGTGTGGCAGTGGCCCTGCTGCCACCAACACCTCTGCACGTCCACACAGCTTTCTCAAGCACTTGCATGGAAGCATAGAGGGCATTGTGTTGGAAGAGACCTCTAAAGGTCATCTTGCCCAACTCCTTGGAAGTAAACAGAGACATCCTGAGCTACATCAGAGCCCCACCAAGCCTGACCTTGAATGTCTCCATGGATGGGACCACCTCCCTGGGCAACCTTTTGCAGTGTTCACCACTCTCATAGCCCAGAACTAATTTGTGATCGTAGACTCATAGTCATAGTTGAGCTGCAAGAGACCTCCAAGGTTCTGCCTCAACACAAAGGGGAACTTCTTGACTGGAAGGGTCCCAGAGCACTGGCACAGGCTGCCCAGAGAGGTTGTGTGGTCTCCTTCTCTGGGGCCTTTCCAGGCCTGTCTGGATGTGCTCCTCTGTGATCTGTGTTAGAATCATAGAATTAATCTGGTTGGAAGAGACCTCCAAGCTCATCCAGCCCAACCTAGCACCCAGCCCTAGCCAATCAACCAGACCATGGCACTAAGTGCCTCATCCAGTCTTTTCTTGAACACCTCCAGGGATGGTGGCCACAGCCTCCCTTCAGGTAGTTGATAGGATTGTCCTGCTCCAGCAGGGGGGTTGGACTGGATGATCTCCTTGGGTCCCTTCCAACCCCTAACATCCTATGATCCTATGACCTAGTTCAACCCCCTGCAATCAGCACAGACATCCTCCACTAGATCAGCTTGCTCAGGCTTGATAGAGCTCTGAGCCTGGCCTTGAATATCTCCAACAATGGAGCCTGCACCACCTCCCTGGGCAACCTGTCCCAGTGTTCCACCATCATCATGGTGCAGAACTTGTTCCTCGCATCCAATCTCAGTCTACTCTTCTCTCATTTCGAACCTCTGACCCTTGTCCAATCCCTGCAGGCCTTTGGCAACAGTTCCTCCCCAGATTTCTTGTAGCCCCCTTGGGGTACTGGAAGTTTCTTGCTTGTCAGACTAAACCAAGATGGTGAAGAGGGAAAGCGATGCCGCAGCATTTCCTCTCCAGCCACCCCAGTGTTGAACTGCAGTTCCTCTCCTTTCCCCAGGGCTCACATTCACATGCCAGGCCTCAGGACACATCAGATGGTTGCACGGCAGTGGAAACCTCAGCTTTGTTGCTGCTGCAGTGTCAGATTTCCCCATCTTTACTGGCCAGCCAGCGAGTGTGGATGCATCCAGGAGCCAGGAGAGTCAGAGCGGCTGTGTCTTGGCTGTGCTCCTTACAGAGCCTGGCCTGGAGCCAGCATCCTCTCTGCTGTGAATTATAGCAATCCCAAACCACACTGCAGCTGCTCAAATGCCAGGTTCCTGTGGAGCCACGACCAGCCAAAGCCCAGGTTGTCCACTCATGTATGATGTTACCTCCTAAGCCTCAGGAGCAGCCTGCCCAGGCTGTTATGCAGGACTTGTTCCACCCATGGAAATACCCAGTCAGGGGACAAGGAGGGAGGCTCTCTGTTTTGATGTGGCAACTAAGTTCTCCCATTGCCTAGGAGGAAAGCAATAGTGTTGACTCAGGACCAGCTGAAAACAGGCTCTGCAGCTTGCAGTGCCTTTGTACTGTGGGCAGCTTCAGCCTGGAGGAAGCTCATGTCTGAGCTAAAGCACAGGTTACAGATTGAGTCCTCTGCAGCTCTAGATTGCTCCCTTGTCACCACTCAAACTCTCTTGCCCTTCATGTGGAGCTGATGCAGTACTTTCTGACCCCCCAAACACTGTTCTATGACATCTCTTTCCTCCTCCAAGGAGGCCTTTCCAGAAACATGTCCTTGTCAGCCTGCTTTGGACATCAGCCCTTTGCTCCCTATCAGACATGCTGCAGGCAAAAGCATATAACCAAGGATTTGATGCATTGCTCCCCCAGTTTCCAAAGGCCAGAAGAGGCACTCCTTGAGCAGCTGAATCCAGGGAGTATTGAGAACACAGCTGAGTTATCCTGGAACTGATTCAAACCTCTGGAGACGTAGTGCACTGGGTTACTGGGTTACCTCAGCTCCAGAGCTGGTTTGGCCATCACCATCCTCCTTGCTCTGTTCATCCATCAGAAAATAGAAGGTGTTGCAGTTCACTACAGTCATAAACACGTCATTACCAGTGGAAAGTTGTGCTGGCAGAGTCTTTTATACCCAGCCAAATGTAGACAAATGGAAAGGTCAGCTATGCAGGCACTGCTTTTACATCTGAGCATTAATTACAGTGCAGTTGCCTTTTGCTGGTCAGTTCATCTGCAAAATATTTATGAACTTGAATGGGAAGAAAGAGGAACCCTAGAAAGGCAAAAGAAAAAGAGAAGGGGCTTGGGGTTGATGAAAAGCTCCACAGGAGCCTGCAGTGTGAGTGCAGCCCAGACAGCAACCCTGTGCTGGGCTGCAGCAAGAGCAGTGTGGGCAGCAGGGCAAGGGAGGGGATTCTGCCCCTTGGCTCTGCTCTCCTCAGACCCCACCTGCAGTCCTGGGTGCAGTTCTGGAGCCCCCAACACAAGCAGGACATGGAAGTGTTTGAGCCAGTCCAGAGGAGGCCATCAAGATGCTGAGAGGGCTGCAGCAGCTCTGCTCTGAGGACAGGCTGAGAGAGTTGGGGCTCTGCAGCCTGGAGAAGAGAAGGCTTGGAGGAGACCTTGGAGTGGCCTTGCAGGATCTGAAGTGGGCTACAGGAAGGGTAGGGAGGGACTATTGACAAAGTCTTGTAGTGTCAGGACGAGGAGAAATGGGTTTAAACTGGCAGAGGGGAGATTGAAACTGGATGTTAGGAAAGGGTTCTTTGCAGTGAGGGTGGTGAGACACTGGCACAGGTTGAGAGTGGTGAGACACTGGCACAGGTTGCCCAAGGAGGTTGTGGAGCGCAGAAGCACCCAATGTGATCAAGATCACATTGGGTGCTTCTGTGCTCCACAACCTTCCTGGAGGTGCTCAGGACCAGGTTGGATAAGGCCCTGAGTGACCTGCTCTAGTGGGAGATGTCCTTGCCTATGGCAGGGGGTTGGAACTGGCTGAGCTTTGAGGTCCCTTCCAGCCTAAACCATTCAAAGAAATAAAACCCAAAAGGCTTGACAGGCTGTGAGTGGGATGAGTCTTCCCTTTCTGGACCATAGACCAGACAAGCTTCGTAGCCACTTGTTGTCCAGAGGAGGTCACCACATTAATGCCTTTCGTGTGCTCTACATGAGTGTAGTAGCCTCAGCTCCTTGCAGAGCCTCCCAAGTGCCGCACTGATAAGACTAACAGGAGCTGTTAAGGCAGTGAGGTACAACTTGGAGTTTCCTGGTGGTGTGATTCCTGCAGCCCCAAGAGCAATCCTCTCTGAGTGTACCTAAGCAGTGGCCTGATGCCTCCACCCTGTTCTCTTTGGGTTGTAATTATCTGTGTGCTCTGCATCCTGTTAGTCTTCTTTTAGTCAGTGTGCTCAGACTGCTTGTAAAGGATGGGCTGAATCCTGATCAGATCCTTCTGTGTTATCACGAGGTGGAGAGGGCTTACAGGAGAGGTAATTAATAGTTTCTTTGAGCAGCTGATTACAGATCTGATGCAAAGTTAAGTAACCATCCAAGAAACTACCAACAAAAGGCTACCAAAAACACATGACTTGGTGCAAGGAAGGATTTGGACCTTCTTAACACTCTCCCTTGCATGCTGCTAGTGCATGGATATGAGTCAGGAGCAGGTAGGAGCTGGGCAATGCCAGTGCATCTTTGCACCCTGGTCACATCCCATTGCAACCTGTCATGTTGGGTAGGGCTTAATGCAATGTGACTTGATTTAATCACACGTGAAGTGCGCCACAGCAACGCACCCCAGTCTGAAACAAACCCAACGGCACAAGGAAGAAAAGAAGAAGAAGTTGGGAGGAGAAAGCAAGCTTTTGCCAGTCCATGCCTGGATTATTTTTCTCAGCTGGAGGGCTTCATTTTATGAGCTTGGGCTTTTCTGTTCTGACCTTCCAGCCAAGGGCACGTGTCGGGAGGTTTGCATTTCCCAGAGGCGGTGACACAGTCTATTAGGTCATATGAGCTGGATCATCAAGCCTTTGCCCACCTCAACTTCTGGGCCACCACTCCTTGCCCACCCCCGCCTCCCCCAGCAGTAATTCATGATACAATGCCCTTGCCCTTGACTGATTGGGAGGGAAAGAAGCATTTTATTGCTGAACACGTAGGCAGCAGAGCCCAGAAGCTGAGCGAGCTAACTGTGGTCTGGTGCTAGTGGTTCAGTAAGTCTGCATTTAATTAGCTACTTCTGCAATATGACAAGGAGCAAACAGAAGATTCACCAGAGCAGCTGCAGTTCTAACCCGGGGTTTAGCATTGTCCCCTTTTAAGGTGATGATTGCCCTCATAAATATCAAAGCATCTTTCAGTTTATCATCTTGCAGTACTTTGAGGAGCCACAGCCACAGAATGCACACACTTTGGGTTGTCTCTTCAGCTGTGGACAGCCAGCAGCTAGTCACAGGCACCACCAAGCTTGCTCCTTCAAACACAAATTGACATCTGATCAGAGAAATCAGACAAGCCCTGCCCTGCTTTAGTCCTTTTGGCGCTGCTTTGTCTCTTTGTACAGCACCTGGGACACAGAAGGCAGTCCAAAAACCCTCAACCATTTGCCTCCTCTTCACTCTAGGGCTAAGAGGTCTGGTTTTGGTTGTGTGCTGTGATCACAGGATCACAGGATGTTTGGGGCTGGAAGGGACCCAAGGAGATCACAGGCTCACAGGATGTCAGACTTTGGAAAGGACCCAAGGAGATTATCAAGTCCAAACCCTCTGCCAGAGCAGGACCACACAATACAGCTCAAGGCACACAGGAGCACATCCAGACAGGCCTTGAAAGGCTCCAGAGAAGGAGACTCCACAACCTCTCTGGGCAGCCTGTGCCAGGGCTCTGGGACCCTTCCAGTCAAGAAGTTCCCCTTGTGCTGAGCTGGAACCTCCTGTGCTGCAGCTTCCATCCATTGCTGCTTGTCCTAGCCCAGGGAGCAGTGAGCAGAGCCTGTCCCCCCCTCCTGACCCCCAGCCCTGAGATAGTTATAGACATTGATTCAATCCCCTCTCAGTCTTCTCCAGACTGAACAGCCTCAGGTCCCTCAGCCTCTCCTCATCAGGCAGTGCTCCAGTCCCCTCATCATCCTCATAGAGAGTCCCTTGGACTCTCTCTAGCAGATCCCTGTCCTTCTTCAACTGGTCCTCAAGGAGTTGTGAAAGAGGAATTCACCAAGTGCTAGAAGAAGCTTAAGAGGCACTTCAACTAGTGAAAATCTTTGAGTTAGTTGCTCACATCCCATTGCAACCTGTCAGATTGGCTATGGCAAAATGTAATGTGACTAATTGAATCACATGTGAAGTGCACATGTGAAGCCCCCCCTAAGGGGGGAAGCTGTAGGGGGATCAGATAGTGCAGAAGGAAGAGTTATTTGCCACACAACTCTTAGATTAGAATCTCCTCTGACACTCTGACTCATGTTTTCACGAGCATCCTCTGAAACATAAGATAATCCTTCAGTTCTGGGATCCAAAATGTAAAGGCAATAGGATGGGTGAATAAGCAAAGTCTTTTTTCCAGGTGTATTTCAGCTTACTACATGTCTGGCTGTAGCCTAATCTGCCTGGAGAGGTGTGTGTGGTGGGGGGGAATGAGGAAGATATTTTGCTCATCTGGTCTTCTGAGAGCTAAGAGTTGAGAGCTGCAATCCCCCCACCTCAGCCAGCAAACTCATACCTCCTTTAACAGCGTAACAATGTGGATTTACCTGCACTGTGGGGATGAGGCACTTAGTGCCAGGGTCTGGTTGATTGGACAGGGCTGGGTGCTAGGTTGGACTGGATGAGCTTGGAGGTCACTTCCAACCTGGTTGATTCTATGATTTCTATTGTCACAGGACCATAGAATCATAGAACTGCCAGGGCTGGAAAGGAGCTCAAGGATCATCCAGTTCCAATCCCTCTGCCATAGGCAAGGACACCTCGCACTAGATCAGGTTGCTCAGAGCAGAGCCACATCCAGCCTCCAGGATGGGGCCTCCACCATCTCCCTGGGCAGCCTGGCAGTGGCTCATTCCTCTTCTCTTAATGTTGTGACCTTCTCATAGAAGGCCACCAGGTTTGCCAGGCAGGATTTGCCCTCGGTGAAGCTGTGTTGATTGTATTAAATGACCTCTTTGTTATTCTGCCTCAGCAGTGCCTCCCAGGCAAGCAGTGACACAGCAAGAGGACACAGGCTCAAGCTGTGCCAGGGCAGGTTCAGGCTGGATGTTAGGAAGTTCTTCCCAGCAAGAGTGACTGGCATTGGAATGGGCTGCCCGGGGAGGTGGTGGAGTCCCCATCCTTGGAGGTGTTTAAGAGGAGGCACTCAGTGCCGTGGGTTAGTTAATGAGAAGGTGTTAGGTGATAGGTTGGACTTGGTGATCTCAAAGGTCTTTTCCAGCCTGGTTAATTCTGTGATCCATGATCTTACCAGGCAGAGGGTCTGGGAAATAGAGCCATTAGGAAGGGAGGAAAAAAGAGCTTACTGCAGTTACTGCAGCAGGCACTTGCACACAATAAGACTGAAAGAAAACAGTCCAATAAATTACACCTTACAGAGAAGTCAAATCTCACTGTTCTGCCCTTCCTGTGTCTCTCTGCTGAGCACATCTCAGTCAAGGGAGAGCTTCACTCTTGATAGCCAGAGAAGCTTTGCCATGCTGTGGTCTGTTAAGATCCAGACATCAGGCAGAGCTTGTGTGGGCTCTCCTCTCATTTCACCAGGCCTGCAAAGGCTTTGCTGGTTACAAACAAGGAGATGCTGTGTTAGCTCCTCCTCCAGTGCTTCATTGCCTCCTCACAGCCTTAGTCCCCTTTACCTTGTTGTGTTAGTGGGGGGAGGTTGTTTCTACTTAGGGACAGGGAAAGAAGGCTCTGTCACAAAGAACCAGAGCTCAGCTGCAGAGGAAGTTCTTGTCCTGATTGGGAAGGGTTGTTGGTGTTGCTTTCACACTATGGCTCCCTTTCCACTCTGTAAGGTGTGAGGAGAACCTGGCTTGTGGAGCTCTTGGAGCCTGTGTTGTGCTTCCCTGCCAGAGCAGTAACTTCCTGCTGGTCTTCTGCTCACAAAACTTTACCCTCAGCTTTGGATGGACCCCCCCAAAAAATGGTTCTTCAGAAAATCCAGAAAGCTCCACTTAGCCCTGAGGAAGAGAATGTTGCAGCAGGCAGCCAAACCCAGCAGTGTGCCAGGCCACAGCTACCTACACCTTGGAGAAGGGGCAGACAGAAAGCTTCAGAGAGGCAAGAAAGAGACCAAATCAGGATCTTGCGGAGTAATCCCCAAGCAGGGGTGCTAACAGCACACTGAAGATGTATTACCATAGAATCAAGCAGGTTGGAAGAGAGCTCCAAGTTCAGCCATCCCAACCTAGAACCCAGCCCTGCCCAACCAACCAGACCATGGCACTAAGTGCCTCTTTCAGGCTTGGCTTCAACACCTCCAGGCACAGCCACTCCACCACCTCCCTGGGCAGCCCATTCCAATGCCAATCACTCTCTCTGCCAACAACTTCCTCCTAACATCCAGCCTGAACCTGCCCTGGCACAGCTTGAGGCTGTGTCCCCTTCTTCTGTCCCTGGCTGCCTGGCAGCAGAGCCCAACCCCACCTGGCTACAGCCTCCCTGCAGGGAGCTGCAGACAGCAATGAGCTCTGCCCTGAGCCTCCTCTTCTGCAGGCTGCACACCCCCAGCTCCCTCAGCCTCTCCTCACAGGGCTGTGCTCCAGGCCCCTCCCCAGCCTTGCTGCCCTTCTCTCAACACCTTCCAGCACCTCAACATCTCTCCTGAACTGGACACAGCACTCAAGGTGTGTGCTGAGCAGTGCTGAGCACAGGAACCTCCCTTGTCCTGCTGCCCACACTGCTCCTGAGCCAGCCCAGGATGCCATTGGCTCTGCTGCCCACCTGGGCACTGCTGCCTCCTCTTCAGCTCCTCTCTGCCAGCACCCCCAGGTCCCTCTCTGCCTGGCTGCTCTCAGCCACTCTGTCCCCAGCCTGTAGCACCACTTGCGGTTGTTGCCCACCAGCACTGCCAGCACTTCATGCAGTTTCCATGAGCTTTTTTGTTTTCAGAGAAAGGCTTGGGAAACATTTTTATTTCTCTCTTTTTGTTTTCTTTTTTTCCCCATAAACCAGAAACCCACCCAGAAACATCACCAGCAGGTAGTACGATACTAAGTGTTGTAGAGGTGTCAGCTTTTTGACAGCGCGACTCAGCGTTGTGCCTTTTCCACTTGACAACTCTGCAGCTTCTCCTTCTGAGCCTGAGCTCCTGCAAGCCTTTCTGTGCATGCTTGTCTCTCTCTTCTCACAAATGATCCTACAAGTGGGATTTCTATTACAAGTTGAGTTAAACACAAGTATAAAGGTCTGAAAGATCAAGACCTCTGAAGAGGGGAAAAAAAAATTCCTCTTGAAGTAACTTCCTAGGAAGGAAAAAGCCTGTGAGGGAAAGACTTTGAAATGAGTTATAAGAAAAAGAGATCAAGGGAAGCTGAGGAACAATTTGGAAGAAAAAGAACCTATCTCTTGAAGAAAGTGGATCAGAGGAGATGTTTCCTGCTTTGTTTTGCCCATAATTTGAGTTCACAGTATCACAGTCTCACAGTATCACCAAGGTTGGAAGAGACCTCACAGATCATCAAGTCCAACCCTTCACCACAGAGCTCAAGGCTAGACCATGGCACCAAGTGCCACGTCCAATCCTGCCTTGAACAGCTCCAGGGACGGCGACTCCACCACCTCCCTGGGCAGCCCATTCCAGTAGCCAATGACTCTCTCAGTGAAGAACTTTCTCCTCACCTCAAGCCTAAATTTCCCCTGGCGCAGCTTGAGGCTGTGTCCTCTTGTTCTGGTGCTGGCTGCCTGAGAGAAGAGAGCAACCTCCTCCTGGCTACAACCACCCCTCAGGTAGTTGTAGACAGCAATAAGGTCTCCCCTGAGCCTCCTCTTCTCCAGGCTAAACAATCCCAGCTCCCTCAGCCTCTCCTCGTAGGGCTGTGCTCGAGGCCTCTCACCAGCCTCGTTGCCCTTCTCTGGACACGTTCAAGCATCTCAATGTCCCTCTTAAACTGGGGGGCCCAGAACTGGACACAGTACTCAAGGTGTGGTCTAACCAGTGCAGAGTACAGGGGCAGAATGACCTCCCTGCTCCTGCTGGCCACACCATTCCTGATGCAGGCCAGGATGCCATTGGCTCTCTTGGCCACCTGGGCACACTGCTGGCTCATGTTCAGGCGGGTATCAATCAGCACCCCCAGATCCCTCTCTGTCTGGCTGCTCTCAGCCACTCTGACCCCAGCCTGTATCTCTGCATGGGGTTGCTGTGGCCAAAGTGCAGCACCCTGCACTTGGAGCTATTGAATGCCATCCCCTTGGACTCTGCCCATCTGTCCAGGCGGTCAAGGCGGTCAAGGTCCCGCTGCATTCCAGGTCCCGCTGCAAGTTCTTGTTCTTGTGCTCCTCTCCAGTTTGACTCAGAGTCATTTTCCTATTCGTATCCGCAAATGGATGCCAAGGACTGCAGGGCCAAAGTCCACTCCTGGAACATCAGCTTCCAGCAGTCCAGGGTTTCTCATATTGCTGAGCTTTCAAACCATCAGTTTCTTCTAGTGTGGGGGTTATGAGGTCTTCTGAACTCACTACCTGTGAACAGCAATAGAAAGGGCAAGATTGTTATTTCTATTTCTCCAGCTAGGATGAATAACAAGACAAGACAGCACAGGGCAGCCCTTGGTATGTGAGTGCAGGAGGTTTCAGAGGTTGGATGAATGGTTTGGGGTGGAAAGCACCTTAAATTCCAGCCCTCTCTGCTGTGGGCAGGGACACCTCCCACTAGCCCAGGTTGCTCAAGGCCTTATCCATCCTGAGCTTGAACACCTCCAGGGAGGGAATATCCACAGCCTACCTGGGTAGGCTGTGTCAGTGTTTCACCACCCTCACTGGAAAGAGGTCCCTGTGTGCATGCTCTGGCTGCTGATTCATGCTAACTTTTACACCATTACTGCTGCCATCCTTCCTTGGTTCTGCCAACCCAAAATCTGGATAGAGGACAGAATCTTAGCAACATGCAGGTTGGCAGAGCCCCTCAGGATCACCAAGTCCAACCTAGGTCCCTACTCCACAAGATTCACCTTAAACCATAGCCCTAAACACCGCATCCAAGTGACCCTTAAACACATCCAGGATTGGGGACTCCACCACCTCCCTGGGCAGCTCATTCCAATCCTTGACCACTCTCTCCATGAAAAAATTTTTCCTAAGGTCCAATCTAAACCTCCCCAATCTCAGCTTGATGCCATTCCCCCTTGTTCTGTCTCCAATTGGCTGTGAGAAGAGCCAAGCACCAACCTCTCTGCAGTCTCCTTTCAGGAGGCAAGGGGCAAGGAGGTCTGCCCTCAGCCTCCTCTGTTTCACACTACCCATCTCCAGCTCCCTCAGGCTCTCCTCTTAAGATTTATTCTCCAGGCCCTCCCCCAGCTTTGTTGCCCTCCTCTGGACCTGCTCCAGCACTTCCACATCTCTTTTGTATTGCGATGCCCCAAACTGAACACAGCACTTGAGCTGTGGCCTCACCAAAGCTGAGTCCAAGTGGACAATCACCTTCCTGCTTCTTCTGTTGAGGACTGTTGCCTCTCAACAAGTTCTTCATTTGCCTTTCCTCCATGCAGGTTTACAGGGCTTCCTTTCCTTGGCCTTCAAGCAGATGGCCTCTGCTACTCTTTTAACCCTTGCCTACATCTGCAAATGTGTTGTGGAAGTTCCAAGCCTGGAAGTGCTGTCTACAACTACCTGAAGGGAGGTTGTAGCCAGGTGGGGTTGGTCTCTTCTCCCAGGCAACCAGCAATAGAATAAGGGGACACAGTCTCAAGTTGTGCCAGGGGAAGTATAGGCTGGAGGTTAGGAGGAAGTTGTTGTCAGAGAGAGTGATTGGCATTGGAATGGGCTGCCCAGGGAGGTGGTGGAGTCACTGTCCCTGGAGATGTTCAAGAAAAGATTGGATGGGGCACTTGGTGCCATGGTCTAGATGACTGGCTAGGGCTGGGTGCTGGGTTGGGCTGGATGAGCTTGAAGGTCTCTTCCAACCTGCCTGATTCTATGATTTTCTATGATTTTTAAGTGTTGAGAATCAGATTGGCTGGGACCTTGAGCAAGTGGTCTAGTAGGAGGTGTCCCTGCCCACGGCAAGGGAGGTGGAATGGGCTGATCTTTAAGTCCCTTTCCAATTCTATAATCTCTGTATTTTCTTCTAGTAAGACCCTCTGGGAATAAAGAGGACTGAGAGAGGAGAGCAAAGAGCTTAGAGACCGGACTAGAGACCTCCTGAGTGCAGGAGCTGTCTTTGTTCTGCCTTTCCACCACAATTAGAGCAGTGGGGCCCTGCTCCATGTCTAGGGCCATAAAGTAATGGAAGTGATCATTAATTATGTCATCACACTAACCTCCTTTTTTGGTCTATCTACAGATATGTAGCACTAGGACAAAGAGCAATGCTTTGAAACTAGAGCAGGGGAGATTTAGAGTGGACATTAGGGAAGTATTCTTTGTGATGAGGGTGACCACCCAGGGAGGTGGTGGAGACCCCATCCTTGGAGGCATTCACCGTTAGACTTGATGAGGTCCTGAGCAACATGATCTAGTGGAGGATGTCTCTGCTCACTGCAGGGGGGCTGGACTAGAGATCTCCAGAGATCCTTTCCAACCCAGTGCATTCTCTGCTTTTATGGTTCAGCCTGGACGTGAGGAGGAAGTTGTTGAGCATGAGAGTGGTGAGAGGCTGGAATGGGTTGCCCAGGGAGGTGGTTGAGGCCCCATGGCTGGAGGTGTTTCAGGCCAGGCTGGCTGAGGCTGTGGGCAGCCTGCTCTAGGGTAGGGTGTCCCTGGGCATGGCAGGGGGGTTGGAACTGGCTGCTCCTTGTGGTCCCTTCCAACCCTAACCGGTTCTATGATTCTATGCTATGATTCCTTACCTCCAGCTGAGGTGTAGAAAGCCACTTCACAACATCCAAGACCAGCTCTGTTTTTCTGGGCCCGAAGTCAAGAGAGTAATTTTTTTTTGCTGCTCTGAGGAAAAGATTGAAGGCAAACTTCAGCACAGGACCAGGAGTTGTGGGGTTGTTTGTTTAAACCAGTCCGTTCATGCCTACTTAAGAAAGATCCAAAGAACCTGTGTCAAAGTGTTAGCTGAAGTGCTGCAAAGAGCATTTTCACTCCTTGCTCCCCACCTCCTCCCCCAAATAACTCCATTGTTCCTACAAATCCCTGGCATTCCAGCTGTGACTTGACAAGAGCCCTGACAGTCACAAAAGCCAGGAGTGCTGCTCTTGTTCCCTGAATTATTTTACACAGCTAAATTTAATACTTCCCCCTCCCCCCCCCCCAAATCTTTCCCCTCCTTTCACTCTGGCAGATATTTCAGCTGCAAATTAGAGATGTGCTGAATTAGCCTTCAAACCTCGCAAACGCTGTCAAGGAGCTGACTCCGTAACGATGTGACTTTGATATCAAACAGCTTATGGCTTGCGTGGAGCAGCACTTGCAGACACGTGCAGGCTCCCAGGGCCTGCCTTTGCGCCGGGAGGCAGCCAGCAGGTCATTAATGCAGGGTACAAAGAGGACAGAGCCCCACGGACCTCGCCACCGGCGCGGCGGAGAGGAAGAGTCAGACTTTCCAGCAGCCGCTCGCAGTTGGCAGGGTTGTGATTGGAACCATGTGACAGTGGAAGGCAGCGGACCACAGACAGCCAATTTGTTACATATGGCAATATGATTAATGGTATCAAATGCTCTTCTGAAGGGGTAAGGGGGGGGAAGAGGCAAAATCAAACTCCAAAAACATCACAGCAGCCAATTGCGCGGAGGCCAAGGCAGCAGGAATCTGTTCCATGAGTCTCAAGTCAGGCAGATGAGGTTAAATGAGGGGGTTGGAGCCAAGGTAATGATTATTAAAGTCGTTTTGGAAAAGCCAAGTGTTTAGAGTGTGTTCATGAGCAACAGCTCCTTTTCTCTGCTGTCTTATGGCCTTAATGGATGCAGGCTGGAACAGGTTTCTGAAACCAAACTGCCTTCTGCTCTTAGTCTCTCTTTCTGTGATCCAAAGACTCATTAATGGCATCCAACAGAAGTTACAAGGTAAACAGCAGCAGGTGAAGAGGCAGAATGGGCTCTGGTGAAATCAGAGAGTGGTGGGGGTTGGAAGGGACCTCTGAAGATCAACCAACCAACCCCTCCCTGCCAGAGCAGGAAGACCTAGGGCAGATTGCCTGGGAACACAGGATCACAGAGGATCACACAGCATCACAGGATATTAGAAGTTGGAAGGGACCTCTGAACATCTTTGAGTCCAACCCATCCCTTCCAGAGCAGGACCACACAATCCAGCACATCCAGGCAGGGCTCGAAAGGCTCCAGAGGTGGAGACTCCACCACCTCTCCGGGCAGCTTGCTCCAGTGCTCTGCCAGCCTTAAAGTAGAGGAGTTCCTTCCCATGTTTAGATGCTCAAATTGATGCCCAGTGCCTCTTGGTGTTGTGGTGGAGGATGTTTGCTTAAGGTGGTGATTTTGGTTTAGTTTTCTATTATTTCTTTTCTTTCTTTTTCTTTTCCTCCTAATCAAATGTTGTGGTTTCACCAACATGTGATTGGTTGTAGTTTTGGCAGACTGAAACAACAAAAAATGGTGCTAAAGCTGTTATTATTGAGGAAGGAATTCCAGGAAATGCTTGGGTCAAGAGAAGGGCTTCACAGCACAGGATCAGCAGGGCCAGGGAGGTGATTCTGCCCCTCTACTCCTCTCTGCTGAGACCCCACCTGGAGTACTGCAGCCAGTTCTGGAGCCACTACTGCAAGAAGGATGTAGAGATGCTGGAGTGTGTCCAGAGAAGAGCCAGGAGGATGCTCAGAGGGCTGCAGCAGCTCTGCTGTGAGCACAGACTGAAAGAGTTGGGGCTGTGCAGGCTGGAGAAGAGGAGGTTCCCAGGGGACCTTCTTGTGGCCTTCCAGGATCTGAAGGGGGCTACAAAAAAGCTGGGGAGGGACTTTTTAGGCTGTCAGGGAGTGACAGGAGTGGGGGAAAGGAGCGAAGCTGGAGGTGGGGGGAGTGAGGCTGGAGGTGAGGAGGAAGTTGTTGAGCAGGAGAGTGGTGAGAGGCTGGAATGGGTTGCCCAGGGAGGTGGTTGAGGCCCCATGCCTAGAGAGGCTGGATGAGGCTGTGTGCAGCCTGCTCTAGGGTAGGGTGTCCCTGCCTGTGGCAGGAGGGTTGGAACTGGCTGCTCCTTGTGGTCCCTTCCCAGGTCATACTGAAAATCAGCTAAAGCTCAGTGGGGGCCCTTTGGCTACATTCCAGTATCTGAAGGGAATCTACAGGAAGGCTGAGAAGGGACTGTTTAGAAGGACCTTTGATGATAGGGCAAGGGGCAATGGTTTGAAACTGGAGCAGGAAAGATTTAGGTTGGACATCAGGAGGAAGTTCTTCACAGTGAGAGTGGTGAAATACTGGAACAGGATGCCCAGGGCTGCGGTTGCCTGAGCACCCCTCAGAGCCCTTGGACTGCGCTCCCTTTGCCTCCACACAACGACTTGGTGTGTGGAGTTGTGTGTTGGGGGGGTTGGTGGGATTGCTGTTAGACACTCTGTGTGCCTGCATGTGTTCAGGCTTGACTCTCAGTGTCCCCTAGAAGAGAATAGAATAGAACTTCTTATAGAATACAATCAGCCAGGTTGGAAGAGACCTCCAAGCTCATCCGGTCCAACCTAGCACCCAGCCCTGCCCAACCAACCAGACCATGGCACTAAGTGCCCCAGCCAGGCTTGGCTTCAACACCTCCAGGCACAGCCACTCCACCACCTCCCTGGGCAGCCCATTCCAATGCCAATCACTCTCTCTGACAACAACTTCCTCCTAACATCCAGCCTAGACCTCCCCCAGCACAACCTGAGGCTGTGTCCCCTTCTTCTGTTGCTGGGTGCCTGGCAGCAGAGCCCAACCCCACCTGGCTACAGCCTCCCTGCAGGGAGCTGCAGACAGCAATGAGCTCTGCCCTGAGCCTCCTCTTCTGCAGGCTGCACACCCCCAGCTCCCTCAGCCTCTCCTCACAGGGCTGTGCTCCAGGCCCCTCCCCAGCCTTGCTGCCCTTCTCTGGACACCTTCCAGCACCTCAACATCTCTCTTGAATTGAGTAGCCCAGAACTGGACACAGCACTCAAGGTGTGTCCTGAGCAGTGTTGAGCACAGGGGCAGAAGAACCTCCCTTGCCCTGCTGCCCACACTGCTCCTGAGCCAGCCCAGGATGCCATTGGCTTTCTTGGCCACCTGGGCACACTGCTGGCTCATCTTCAGCCTACTGTCCACCAGTACCCCCAGGTCCCTTTCCTCCTGGCTGCTCTCCAGCCACTCTGTCCCCAGCCTGTAGCATTGCTTGGGGTTGTTGTGGCCAAAGTGCAGAACCCTGCACTTGGCCTTGTTAAATTTCATCCCCTTGGCCTCTGCCCACCCATCCAGCCTGGCCAGGTCCCTCTGCAGGGCTCTCCTACCTTCCAACAGCTCCACACCTGCTCCTAGCTTGGTGTCATCTGCAAACTTACTGGTGCTGGACTCAATCCCCTCCTCCAGATCATCAATAAAGATATTGAACAGGACTGTGCCCAGCACTGATCCCTGGGGAACACCACTAAAAAAGCCTGTGCCCTAATGCCTTCTGCCTAATAACTGCAGCAACTGCAGACTGCTGCCGTCCCCAGGGCAGCTTTGAAGGTGCGGAGGTGCTAGTCCTGAGCGAGCACAACTACAAGCATTTGGCATCCAAGTATGAGTTCTTTTGTCTGCTGCTTTCCCTCTTTTCTCACTCTGCTGCTATTATTGATGGTAGCACAACTCTTTTGTTAATACCCAAAGCTCCCTTGCCAGAGTGCTGTAACACCACATGAAGACGAAGGTGTTTATGCCTCCTGCCTCCATACACAGCATACAGCAGGAGGTCCAGTCTGGCTCACTGCTTCATTTCATATGGCTTGTGGCCACATGGTCTCCCTTTTATCTCTGTGTCTCTGTGTTTATTATTGCTGGATAATGCTAAAGCTTGTAGTAATGTGGCCTGCCAAGGGGATTTTGAGAGGCTTATTTGGTCTTCAGTCAAGGAAAAAGGTTTTTTGTAGTTTGTCTATGCTAAAGGAAGAGTTCCTTTGCCTCACGAAGCTCAACAAGGCCAAGTGCAAGGTCCTGCACCTGAGACAGAGCAATCTCAAGCACAAATATAGTCTGGGTGAGGAGTGGCTTGAGAGCAGTCTGGAGGAGAAGGCCTTGAGGATGTCAGTTGGTGCCAAAGTGCCCAGGAGCCAGCACTGGTCACTGGCAGCCCAGAGCCAGCTGTGTGCTGGCTGCAGCCAGAGCAGGGAGAGCAGCAGCACAGGGAGGGGATTCTGCCCCTCTGCTCTGCTCTGCCCTGCTCAGCCCTCACCTGCAGCACTGCCTCCAGCTCTGGGGAACACAGCACAAGAAGGACCTGGAGCTGCTGGAGAGGGTCCAGAGGAGGCCAAGAGGATGATCAGAGGTCTGGAGAAGCTCCCTTGTGGGGGCAGGCTGAGAGAGTTGAGGCTGTTCAGCCTGGTGAAGAGAAGGCTGCAGGGAGACCTTAGAGCAGCCTGAAGAGAGCCTACACAAAAGCTGGGGAGGGACTTCCGATGAGGGACAATGGCTTTGAGCTGGAAGAGGACAGACTGAGACTGTAGATTAGGAAGAAACTCTTTGCAGTGAGGGTGGTGAGACACTGGCACAGGCTGCCCAGGGAGGCTGTGGATGAACCCTTCCCTGGAGGTGCTCAAGGCCAGGTCGGATGGGGCCTTGAGCAGCCTGGGCTGGTGGAAGGTGTTGGAACTGAGTGTTCTTTGAGGTCCCTTCCAACCCAAACTGCTCTCTGATTCTGTGATTCTAAGTTTAGGTGTCAAAAGCAGCTGCTGTGACTTGTCCTGTCCCTGGACAAGAAGGAAGGAGCCGCAGCTCTCACCCACCCCGAGTTCCAAATCCCTGCTTTGCACAGACACACAGGTGTGCAGCTCCTGGCCCTCCCAGCTCACACAGGACATCCTGGCAGCCTGTTAACTTGAAGAGGACATGGAAACCTTTGAACAAACGGCCAGAAAACTTTGAGCAGGGCGAGCAGGGCTCAGCACCGCTGCACCCAGTGACCCTCCTAGCGCCAGAGAGGGAGAGACAAAGTGCGGCACAAAGAGGCAGCAAATGAAAGAGCTGCCTGGCAACTCTGATCCTTATGGACTTTCCTTGAGCTCCAGCAACAAAAAAGTGTGACTCTTGTGATGAATACAGTCCTACTGTTGTATTCCTGCCTTCCAACAATAATTCCCATTGAACCCTACAGCATGCAGAGTCCTTTTGCTTTTTAGGTCATAAAAGCAAATATGTGGAGTAGGGACTTAAAAAAAAGAGAGGACTTTTAAAAGACTCCAATGCCTCCATCTCTCCAAGAACTCCACTGACAAATCTCCTGTGTAAAATGATCACATTTTATAGAGAAGGATCTTTGTTAGACATTCATTAGCAATAACATGTGAGCCAATTTGGGGAACCAAACCTTTCTTCTCTCTAAAACCCACTGTGGTCACTAAAACTAATGACTTTTTCCCCCCCCCTCCCAGCCTACCACCCTTTCATTCAGTAGCAAAGCAGCTGAATTTCCTGCACTGCTTAGTTCTCCCACAATTTGTTTATCTTTGAAGAGCAGCTCCCTGACTGGGTGAACTCAGGCACATCCAAAAGGTTAAGTAATAATAATAATAATAAAAGAAAAGAAAAAGAAAAGTAGATCAGGGCCACAAATGTGGCATTTAAAATCGTGACAAAGTTCTGCCTGGATTGAGGAGGTCTGGAAGAAGAGCAGTTAATGGGCTGACTTCTATTTCAGCTCATCTCCACATGAGAAGCAGCCTGGGCAGGAGAGAATTGAAAGTACAATATGAATTTAAGTGCTCTGAGGCCATCAAAATTGGTGCAGAGGTGGAAAAAAAAAAAAAAAGAAGAGAATTAGCTGTACTGATTGCAGTAGCCTTTGGAGCAGTTGGTGCATGTTCTGCTAATTGTATCAAAAATAATCAACCTCATGAATTTAGTTTGCTGGCCACCAGGAATTAAATGGAGCAGGAATGCTTTGTGGGCAGATTTGGTTTGGTTTCTTTTCCTTTGGATGATTTTTCCCACCCCCTAACAATAAGATACACAGAGGAGCAGAACTAACAAAGAAGAGAATAGGCTGGAAACCAGGGAAGGATGTTTTATGTTTTTCTTAGCTTTAGAGCAGAGCTGACAGGGGGAAGGTTTATTCTTAAGTTCACAGAAGACAAGTTGCAAAGAGGAGAAAGATGTAATTGGCTTCATAATTCATGGAGTCATAGAATCAAGCAGGTTGGAAGAGACCTCCAAGCTCATCCAGTCCAACCTAGCACCCAGCCCTGAACAGTCAACCAGACCATGGCACTAAGTGCCCCAGCCAGGCTTGGCTTCAGCAGCTCCAGGGACGGTGACTCCAGCACCTCCTTGGGCAGCCCATTCCAATGCCAATCACTCTTTTTGGGAAGAGCTTCCTCCAAACACCCAAATTCTGTCCTGCATTTGCCAAAGCTGCATCTGTGCTTCCAAGGTGGATGTCAGACCCTTCCCTGGAGGGCTGCCCAGAGCATTTTGGGGCTCCCCTTTGACCAGAGGGTGAAACATAGAATCATAGAATGAGTCAGGGTTGGAAGGAACCACAAGGATCATTCAGTTCCAACCCCCCGGCCATGGCCAGGGACACCCTACCCTAGAGCAGGCTGCCCACAGCCTCAGCCAGCCTGGCCTGAAACACCTCCAGCCATGAGGCCTCAACCACCTCCCTGGGCAACCCATTCCAGCCTCTCACCACTCTCATGCTCAACAACTTCCTCCTCTCCTCCAGCCTCACTCTCCCCACCTCCAGCTTTGCTCCATTCCCCCCAATCCTGTCACTCCCTGACAGCCTAAAAAGTCCCTCCCCAGCTTTTTTGTAGCCCCCTTCAGATCCTGGAAGGCCACAAGAAGGTCACCTGGGAGCCTTCTCTGCTCCAGCCTGCACAGCCCCAACTCTTTCAGTCTGTGCTCACAGCAGAGCTGCTGCAGCCCTCTGAGCATCCTCCTGGCCCTGCTCTGGACATGCTCCAGCACGTCCACATCCTTCTTGCCTGTGTGCACCTTGCCCAGGCATGGAAGCAAGATGTGCCCTGCTATGTGCTGGTCCAGTCCTTGGAGAAAGACACTGAATTTCTCAGGTCAAGTTTAAAAAGGCTCCTGAATTTATTTTCCCTAGAGGAATGCAAAATTTGAGCCTGTTTTGTTTTTCCATCATCTCAGTCAGAATGTGCCTTTTTAACAGCCCATCCTTGGTGCCTAATTTGCTTCCATTATATTCCAGGCAAATTAAGAACAAAACCATGAGGGAATGCATGGGAAAGTGTCAAAGTGACTGAGAGTCAATTTCCTGGGACTTTAGCTGAAATTTTCCTTCCCAAGTTGCTTTTAAATCATGAATTAGGTTCCTGAATCACCCAGGAACTAATGAAAATGTTCCTTTGAAATGTGATGAGGAGCTCAGACAGAGCAGAGTGACACAGAGTCCTTGGAGCAGGATTGCCCAGAGAGAGTGGCAGTGAAGAACACTTCACATCAGCTCTAACATTTGTAAGGCAGCTTATTAGGAGCTAAGCATTGTGCCAGGAAGCTACAGCCCTGACTGGCTGGAGAGGTTTCAAGGGTGATAAAGAGAGCACACAGAGCAAGCAGAGCTTGGAAATGGTGAAACTTGGAGGTAGGAAGTTCCATCTAAACATGAAGAGGAACTTCTTTATGTTAAGGATGGTGGAGCACTGGAACAGGCTGCCCAGAGATGTGGTGGAGTCTCTATCTCTGGAGTCATTCAAAGCTTACTTAGATGCCACCATGTACAGTCTGCTCTGGGTGACCCTGCTCTGGCAGGAGTGGGTGGACTCACTGATCTCCAGAGGTCCCTTCTAACCCCAGCCATGCTGGGATCCTGTGTGGGGCTGGAGTGCACTTGGGTCCATTAGGAAGGTCTGGTCCAGCCTATTCAGAGTGGTGGCACTTTGTGAGGAAAGCAGTGGATGTGAGAACCAACACTCAAGGGATGCTCCCAGCTTGTCCTTGTACCAACAGCCTCTTTTGATGACTTTTCCAGACTTGAAAGCTTCTGCTGAGTTTCATGATGTCTTGATGCCAAAGTGCTGTTGATCTGTGGGCTCCCAGTCAAAGCCTTCCTCTTGGCTGCATGTTCCTGAGAGCTCCCAGTAAAAGCCTTCCTCTTGGCTGTGTGTTCCTGAGGGCTCCCAGTAAAAGCCTTCCTCTTGGCTGTGTGCTCCTGAGGGCTCCCAGACAAAGCCTTCCTCTTGGCTGTGTGTTCCTGAGGGCTCCCAGACAAAGCCTTCCTCTTGGCTGCCTATTCCTGAGGGCTCCAAATCAAAGCTTTCCTCTTGGCTGCCTATTCCTGAGGGCTCCCAGTAGAAGCCTTCCTCTTGGCTGTGTGTTCCTGAGGGCTCCCAATCAAAACTTTCCTCTTGGCTGTGTGTTCCTGAGGGCTCCAAGTAGAAGCCTTCCTCTTGGCTGTGTGTTCCTGAGGGCTCCAAGTAGAAGCCTTCCTCTTGGCTGCCTGCTCCTGAGGTCTCCCAGTCAAAGCCTTCTGGACTGCATGTTCCTTGCAGTGACAGGAGATGGGTGATGGACCCAACTGGTTGCAAGCTCACCCAGGAGCAAAACCTGTTTTTTCTCAGCCTGGCTCATAGAATGGCTTTGTGAGGCTAATGCTGGCATGGAGGAAGGGACTGACATTTTGGTGGGGACTCTGCCCCCTCCACCAGCTTTCATCTACTGCAAAACTGCAGTGTAACTAAAGCCCAGCAGATGACTTTGGCAATGTATTTCCCCTGTTAGAGCAGAAAGACTTTTAATTTACCCACATCTTCTGACTTCATCATTAATAAGGAGGAAAGTAAGTAATGAGCCAGTGTGTACAAAATGAACCATTTCCTACCCTAGCAAGTTGTCTGGCAGATTCTTTCATGAGTGCTCTCTGTGTGGTGTTTCTATAGGAGAATAGATTCTGGCTGTTCACTCTAATAATCCTGAGCTTCAGGGTAAGATTTCATTCCTCTTTTGAAAGTAATATAATCAGTGGTGCTGGTGCAAAATTCCCTCTGTGTGTTTTGTGTGTGTGTGTGTGTGCATCCTTAACACTTCTTGGGATGAAAGTGAAAACTTACATTATTTAGAGCAGTTCAAAGAGCTAAGTTCCTTCTCTAATGGTGGTTCCTGCTAGAATTCCTTATGACAAAACATTAGCCAAGCTAATGGCACTACAAAGCATAGTAGGTAGCCTGTGTTTGCAGAAGGAATGGGGCCAAAAAGCTTTAGAAAATGTTAGTGCCTTTGCACAAAAGGCATGTTTTAAAAGTCACCCGAGGACAATGTGGATATTTGTCTGTCCAGGAATGTTATTTATATGCTATCTGTGTGAACAAAGCTCCTGCAGATGAGAGCAAAGGGGCTTTGGCAAGGCGTGAGGTAGCTCAGGACAGTAATGATGCAGGCACCAGCAAGTGTTTTGATTGAATTCTGCCTTTGCTTGTTAGTTCAGATGCAGTGCTCTGCCGAGAGGATTACAGAGCTTCCCTGCTCTCCCTTCCCTTCTCCTGCTTGCTGGGGGGAGAGGGCTGTGCCTGCTGCATCCATTCAAATCCCAAGCTCCCAGTCTTTCTCTGGCTTTCCTCTGAAGCTCCTCTTTTTCTGTGTGTGTGTTTTTTTTTTTTGCTTTCATTCTTGGTTTTCCACAGGAAAGGTTATCAAGTCCTCTCCCTGCAGAGCTGGAGCTGTGCCTGTGCAAGCCAGCCTGCACAGCTGGGGGGCTGGCTCAGGCAGCTCTTCCCAAGGCACAGGGAGCAATGAGTTTCTCATCTGCTGACACCATTGTGCAGCTACTAAGTGCTTCTCAATATTACAGAGTTTTTTCCCTCAGATTGCACAAAGGTTCTCATGCAAGAGGAGTAACTTCAAAACCAGGCTGTGCTAGACACATCCTTCCACTGTCTTCCCACAGTTGTTTCAGTCTCTCTTGTGGCAGCTATCTTACTTTGCTTCAGGACTGAGAAGAGCTTTCCTGATGCCTCCTGGACAGCAAGGACCTTTCCTTCTGCTTCAACAGGCAGATCTCCTTCCCTCCTCTCCTCCCTGCTGTGTTAGACTGTGTTGTGAACATGTACCCAAGGCCTTCAAGGGGCTTTGTTGAGGAAACCTTGGTTAGTTTTAGCATGTTGGTTGCTGTCCTACAAACTGGATTTCCTTGTAAGAAGATTCACAAACCAGAGTGGCTTCTGTGCTTGGTCTCTAGGTTTTTTTTTTCCCACTCTAATCAACTATATCAAGGTCATAAGTGGGCATCCCTTTGGGCAGGCAAATCATATCCTGGACAAGGGAGGTTCTTCTGCCCCTGTGCTCAGCACTGCTCAGGACACATCTGGAGTGCTGTGTCCAGTTCTGGGCTCCTCTATTCAAGAGAAATGTTGAGGTGCTGGAAGGTGTCCAGAGAAGAGCAGCAAGGCTGGGGAGGGGCCTGGAGCACAGCCCTGTGAGGAGAGGCTGAGGGAGCTGGGGGTGTGCAGCCTGCAGCAGAGGAGGCTCAGGGCAGAGCTCATTGCTGTCTGCAGCTCCCTGCAGGGAGGCTGTAGCCAGCTGGGGTTGGGCTCTGCTGCCAGGCACCCAGCAACAGAAGAAGGGGACACAGCCTCAAGTTGTGCCAGGGGAGGTCTATGCTGGATGNCCTGAGTATGTTTAAAAGTTGTTTGGATGTGGTGCTTGAGGCTGTGGTTTAGGGTGCACCTTGTAGAGTAGGGCTGTGGGTTGGGCTTGGTGGTCCTGAGAGGCTTTGCCAGCCTGAATGTTTGGTGGTCCTGTGAAGGGCAGCATGGCCTGCAGGTGGAGAGAGCTGATTCTGCCACTCTGCTCTGGTCAGACTGCACCTGGATACAGTGTCCAGCTTTGCATTCCTCATCACAGAAAGGACATGGAACTGTTGGAGAGGTTGCAGAGGAGGGCCACAAAGATGGTCAGAGAGCTGCAGCACTTTTCTTATGAAGACAGGTTGAAGGAGTTGAGGCTGGGAAGAGAAGTCTCTGAGAACATGTTAGAGCTGAAAGGGACCTACAAAAAGGCTGGGAAGGGACTGTTGAGAGGGGCTTGTAGCAGTGAGATGACAGCAATGGTTTGAAACTGGAGCAGAGGGGATTTAGGTGTAGAGTCTTGCACCTGGGAAGTAACAACCCCAGGGAGCAGTGTAGGTTGGGGACTGATCTGCTGGAAGGCAGCAAAGGGGAAAAGGATCTGAGGGTCCCAGTGGATGAGAGGGTGACCATGAGCCAGCAATGTGCTCTGGTGCCAGGAGGGGCAATGCCATTCTGGGCTGGATTAGAAGGGCTGTGGGTAGTAGGTCGAGAGAGGTTCTCCTGTCCTTCTACTCTGCCCTGCTGAGGCCACATCTGGAGTACTGTGTCCAGTTCTGGGCTCCCCAGTTCAAGGGGAACATAGAACTGCTGGAGAGAGTCCAGCACAGAGCCACAAAGATGCTGAAGGGAATGGAACATCTTCCTTACAAGGAGAGCCTGAGGGAGCTGGAGCTCTTTAGCTTGGAGGAGACTGAGAGGTGACCTCATCAATGGTTGCAAAGATGTGCAGGCTGAGTGCCAGGTGGCTGGAACCAGGTTCTGCTGGGTGATGCCCAGTGCCAGGACAAGGGGCAATAGTAGAAGCTGAGGCATAGGAAGCGCCATGGAAACATGAGGAGGAATTTTCCCCTGTGAGAGTGACAGAGCCCTGGAACAGGCTGATCATAGGAGTTGTGGAGTCTCCCTCTTTGGAGATATTCAAACCCACCTGGCTTTGTTGCTGTGTGATCTACTCTGGGTGATATTGCTCTGGCAGGGGGTTTGGACTGGGTGAGCCGTGGAGGTCCCTTCCAGCCCCTGACACTCTGTGATGCTGTGGCATCAGGAGGAAGTTCTTTAATGTGACAGTAGTGAAATACTAGAACAGGCTGCCCAGAGATGTGGTGGAGGATCCACCCCTGGAGCCATTCAAGGTCAGGCCTGATGGAGCCCTGAACAGCCTGATCTAGTTTAAGATGTCTCTGCTGACTGTGGGGTGGTTGGAGAAGATGCCCTTTGAGGGTTCCTTGCAACATGATGCATTCTGTGATGCTGTAATTGTTAGCTGGTTCACAGAGCTGTCAGCCCATTAATAGGTAGCTGCTCACCACTTGATTTTTTTCCCTTAACACAAACTCAGTTTTAGCTGTTTGCAGCAATTAAATTAAACCTTGGCCTGTCTGGAAAAAAAAAGGGAAAAGGAATTATTAAACCCCCTGCTAGTATGAGGACTCATTAACAACCAAAACATTCTTTGTGATAAGCCATGCCAGAGTATTTCAGGAAGGGAGGATGATCTCCTTCAGCAGCAGTAAAAGCTCCAGCAGAAATCCTCCCAGCACCTACACACAGGACCCCTAAGCCAAACCTGTGTAAGTACTTAGCAGATGGACCAGGGAGCCTTGGGATGAGTGTATTAGAAAACCAGAGCAATCATTGTGGTGTTCTGCAGAAGTAAGAGCAACATCTAAGGGCCAGCTCAGGAGTATCTCCTTTTCTGATCAAGTTCCCTACCTGGTGAATGTGGGGCAGGCTGTGGATGGAGTCTACCTGGACCACTGGATGGATAAAGAACTGATGGCTGCACCCAAAGAGTGGCTGCCAATGGCTCCATGGCCAAGTGCAGGCAGTGACAAGCAGAGTCCCTCAGGGATCAGTCCTGACACCAGTCTTGTTCAACATCTCTGTGGGTGCCATGGACAGGGGCACTGAGTGCAGCCTCAGCAAGTTTGCTGCCCACACCAAGCTGTGTGCTGCAGCAGCCAGGCTGGAGGGCAGGATCCATCCAGAGGGACCTGGGCAGGCTGCAGAGGTGGGCACAAGCCAACCTCAGGAGGTTCAACAAGACCAAGTGCAAGGTCCTGCCTCTGGGTTGGGGCAATGCCAAGCACAAATCCAGGCTGGGCAGTGCCAGGCTGGAGAGCAGCCCTGAGGAGAGGAACTGGGGGGTGCTGGTGGAGGAGAAGCTCAACAGGAGCCAGCAGTGTGCACTTGCAGCCCAGAGAGCAACCAGAGCCTGGGCTGCAGCAGGAGCAGTGTGGCCAGCAGGGCCAGGGAGGTGATTCTCCCCCTCTGCTGTGCTCTGCTGAGACCCCACCTGGAGTACTGCATTCAGCTCTGGAGCCCCTGGGACAAGAGGGATGTGGAGATGCTGGAGAGTGTCCAGAGCAGGGCCAGGAGGATGCTCAGAGGGCTGCAGCAGCTCTGCTGTGAGCACAGACTGAAAGAGTTGAGGCTGTGCAGGCTGGAGCAGAGGAGGCTCCCAGGTGACCTTCTTGTGGCCTTCCAGGATCTGAAGGGGGCTACAAAAAAGCTGGGGAGGGACTTTTTAGGCTGTCAGGGAGTGACAGGAGTGGGGGGAATGGAGCAAAGCTGGAGGTGGGGAGAGTGAGGCTGGAGGAGAGGAGGAAGTTGTTGAGCATGAGAGTGGTGAGAGGCTGGAATGGGTTGCCCAGGGAGGTGGTTGAGGCCTCATGGCTGGAGGTGTTTCAGGCCAGGCTGGCTGAGGCTGTGGGCAGCCTGCTCTAGGGTAGGGTGTCCCTGGGCATGGCAGGGGGGTTGGAACTGGCTGCTCCTTGTGGTCTCTTCCAACCCTGACTGATGCTATGATTCTATGACTTCAGCAAAGCCTTTGACACCATCTGCCACAACAAGCTCCTGGCAAAGCTGGCAGCTGGTGCCTTGGTCAGATTCACTCTGATATGGGTCAAGAACTGGCTGGAGGGTCAGGCCCAGGCCTCTTCCAACCTGGCTGATTCCATGATGCTATGATTTTGATTAGCTGGAAGCATAAGCTCAGCTCATGGCAAAAGCAGCTCAGGTCTACACCCCTGTTACACAGGCAACCGAGGAGCTGTTACCTGCTGGATGGCTTGGACCTGGGGTTGGAGGAATCTTCTGCTTTGTCTTAAGCCAGTTCCAGCCTTGCCATCAGGTTTGGGTATTTTTTTAGTTGTAATCTTTTTTACTCTCTGTGCAGGATGAGGTCCTGCAGTAGCTCAAAAGCTGAGGCTGTCCTCATGCCCTTGAGGAGCACTTTCTGCTACTGGGCTGTGCAGAATGCCATGTGCTGCTTCTCATCACTGCTCTGCAGAGATGACTGCATTGCAGTGGGCTCCTGGCAGTGCACTCTGAAGCCTGTTGGAAGTGTCCTTTTGGTGGCCTGGGAAAGTCCATAGAACGTTGTTAAAAGCTGAGGAGACCTCCAATGAAAGCTAAATTAATGGCTAAACCAGACCTCTAATCTAGCCAAGTATGTCAGATAAGGGACTTGGGGTCTGGAGCCTGCCTTAGCAGATATTGCTGTTGTACTGTGGGGTGAATTGCAGTACAGGAAGCTGAGATACAGCTAAGAGCTACTATTTCACCTCTCTAGTTTACCTTGTCCTCCAGCTCTGCCTTTGCATCCTTCTCATGTGAAGAAACACACTGAGATCCCTTCATCCTCAGTGCTGTCTGCAACTACCTGAAGGGAGGCTGTAGCCAGGTGGGGTTGGGCTCTGCTGCCAGGCAGCCAGCAATAGGACAAGGGGACACAGTCTCAAGTTGTGCCAGGGCAGGTCTAGGCTGGATGTTAGGAGGAAGTTGTTGGCAGAGAGAGTGATTGGCATTGGAATGGGCTGCCCAGGGAGGTGGTGGAGTGGCCGTGCCTGGAGGTGTTGAAGCCAATCCTGGCTGGGGCACTTAGTGCCATGGTCTGGTTGATTGGCCAGGGCTGGGTGCTAGGTTGGGCTGGATGAGCTTGAAGGTCTCTTCCAACCTGCTGGACTCTATGATTCTATGATCTGTGGACTGGGCAGACTATAGATGATATCACAGAATCATGGAATCATAGAATCACAGAATCAGGCAGGGTTGGAAGGGACCCCAAGGATCATCCAGCTCCAACCCCCTGCCATGGACAGAGACACCTCACACACTGTCCAGAGCCTCATCCAGCCTGGCCTTAAACACCTCCAGGGATGAGGTGTTTAAGGGGGCCAGAAGAAAGGTGAGAAGGGACTTTTTAGGCTGTCAGGTAATGATAGGACTGGGGGGAATGGAACAAAGCTGGAAATGGGGAGAGTTAGACTGGGTGTTAGGAAGAAGTTCTTCACCATGAGGGTGGTGAGAGCCTGGAAGAGGTTGCCCAGGGAGGTGGTGGAAGCCTCATCCCTGGAGGTGTTTAAGGCCCCTCCCCAGCCTTGCTGCCCTTCTCTGGACACATTGAAGAACCTCAATATCTTTCTTAAATAGAAGAGCTCAGAACTGGACACAGCTCTCAAGGTGTGGCCTGACTAGTGCTGAGTACAGAGGCAGAAGGACTTCCCTGCTCCTGCTGGCCACACTATTGCTGATCCAGGCCAGGATGCCATTGGCCCTCTTGCCCACCTGGGCACACTGGTGGCTCATGTTCAGCTGCCAACCAGCACTCCCAGGTCCCTTTCTGCCTGGCTGCTCTCCAGCCACTCTGTCCACAGCCTGTAGAACTGCCTGGGATTGTTGTGGCCAAAGTGCAGAACCCTGCACTTGGCCTTGTTAAATCTCCTGGCACTGGACTGTGCCCATCTGTGCAGCCTGTCCAGGTCCTTCTGCCCTCTAACAGATCCACACTTGCTCCCAGCTTGGTGTCATCTGCAAACTGACTGATGGAGGACTCAATCCTCTCATCTAGATCATCAGTGAAGATATTAAGCAGGACTGGGCCCAGCACTGATCCCTGGGGGACACCACTAGTGACTGGCCCCCAACTGGATGTGGCACCACTGACTTTGCTGCCTTTCCAGAAGATCAGGTTTCCTCACACTGATGCCCTGGCACAGACCTTCAGAGGTCACCTTGCTCCACAATTATGATTACATTTCCAGATCATTCCCTTTCCAAAAGGCTTTTGTTCCCTGGAAGGTGTCACCTGAATGAAATCATATTAAAAGATAAGAAAAGTCACCAGCAATGGAAATGATCCTCTGCAGATTTACTAACTGCTCCAGCATCTTCTTTCCTCTCTATTCCATTTCATTGACATTGGCAATAAAAAATAATCACTTAGAGACAATGTCCTTGCAGGCTGGCAGTAAGTCTAAATGGCAACTGCTGAAAGGACCCAGAGAAGAACACTGAGGAGACATCTATCATAGCTTTGGCTTTCCAAAGAGATGCCAGAAAGAAAGTCTCCTTTGCTCAGCACTTGAATGTGCTGGTGGACATGGGAGCAGAAGAGAAGATGCTAGGAGAGACTTTCTTCTCTTCATCTTAGCAGCTAGGTGGGGTGATGACTGCACACAGAAGGCAGCAGGCACTGAGCTTGTGCTCAGAACAAAAGAATTATCTGAAGCCAGACAAAGGTTTATCTGAAGATGAGGCAGCAGTGTGCCCAGGTGGGCAGCAGAGCCAATGGCATCCTGGGCTGGCTCAGGAGCAGTGTGGGCAGCAGGACAAGGGAGGTTCTTCTGCCCCTGTGCTCAGCACTGCTCAGGACACACCTTGAGTGCTGTGCCCAGTGCTGGGCTCCTCAACTCCAGAGAGATGTTGAGGTGCTGGAAGGTGCCCAGAGAAGGGCAGCAAGGCTGGGAGGGGGCCTGGAGCACAGCCCTGTGAGGAGAGGCTGAGGGAGCTGGGGGTGTGCAGCCTGCAGAAGAGGAGGCTCAGGGCAGAGCTCATTTCTGCCTACAACTGCCTGAAGGGAGGCTGTAGCCATCTTGGTCTCTGCTGCCAGGCAACCAGGGACAGAACAAGGGGACACAGTCTCAAGTCGTGCCAGAGGAGATTCAGGCTGGATGTTAGGAGGAAGTTGGCAGAGAAAGTGATTGGCATTGGAATGGGCTGCCCAGGGAGGTGGTGGAGTGGCTGTGCCTGGAGGTGTTGAAGCCAAGCCTGGCTGGGGCACTTAGTGCCATGGTCTGGTTGATTGGGCAGGGCTGGGTGCTAGGTTGGACTGGATGAGCTTGGAGCTCTCTTCCAACCTGCTTGATTCTATGATTCTATGACAAGATCCTAGGATAGAGTTTCTCCTCTTTCCCTTAGCAGCTAACTGGGGTGATGACTGCATACAGAAGGCAGCAGGCACTGAGCTTGTGCTTAGAACAAAAGAACTATCTAAAGCCAGACAAAGCTTTATTTTGGCACAACCACAGCACCCGTGGCAAAGGCTTTGCTGTGCCCCTCCTTGAGACAGTGCTTTGTCTCCATCCTGATAGCTGAAGAGGGGTCAGGATATCACCTCCCACCAAGTGTTGTGCTCTCTGTCCAAAAACTGCTTTCATATTTTCCTCTCCTTCACGTTTCCTAGCACTTTCCTTTATGAAGAGAAACACTGCACAATGAAACAGTCTATCTGTTGAGACAGCACAATGTGGCAGATCCCTCAGGAGAGCTGTGGCTGGGCTGACATTTTGTGTCTCATCCCTGCTCAAAGAATGGTCTTGTTTGTGGCTCCTGAGAATGACTCACATCATGACCAAGTGTAAGTGCATTTCATAAACCTCACAGGTTAACAGCAGCTGCAGGCTTGGCCTATGGTCCTTTGCCTGCCCATGTCCGTGCAGACTCAATCAGAGATGGTTTTCTGGAGGGAAGGGGAGAAAATCCCCAGCAAAATGTGGGTGTTAGGATGGCTCAGCCAGGCACACTCATCAGCTGAGTGTCTTTTTGTTTGGAGTGAGAATATATATCTGATATATATGTTACATATGTCTGTGTGTGAGATCTATCACATATAAATCATACCTATCTATCTATATCTATTTATCTATCCATCTATCTACATCTATATTTCCATCTATCTGTCTTTCCATCTCTATCTATCTATCTATCTTTCCATCTATCTCTATCTATCTATCTATCTATCTATCTTTCCATCTCTATCTATCTATCTATCTATCTATCTTTCCATCTCTATCTATCTATCTGTCTATCTATCTGTCTATCTATCTCTATATCTATCTATCTCTATCTGTGTATCTATCTATCTGTCTATCTTTCCATCTATATCTATCTATCTATCTATCTATCTATCTATCTATCTATCTATCTCTATGTATCTATCTCTGTATCTATGTATCTATGTATCTATCTATCTATCTATCTCTATTTGTATGTATGTATCTATCCATCTATCTATATCTATCTATTTATCTCTCTCTCTATCTCTATCTCTATGTTTGTATGTATGTATCTATCCATCCATCTATATCTATCTATCTATCTATCTCTATCTATGTATCTATGTATCTATCTATCCCTATCTATCTGTATCTATCTCTCTATCTCTATATCTCTCTCTCTCTCTCTATCTCTATCTGTTTGTATGTATGTATCTATCCATCCATCTATATCTATCTATCTATCTATCTATCTATCTATCTATCTCTATCTCTATTTGTATGTATGTATCTATCCATCTAGATCTATCTGTTTGTATGTATGTATGCATCTATCTATCTATATCTATCTATCTATCTGTCTGTCTGTCTATCTGTCTATCTCTATATCTATTTATCTCTCTATCTATCTATCTATCTATCTGTCTGTCTGTCTATCTGTCTATCTCTATATCTATTTATCTCTCTATCTATCTATCTATCTATCTGTCTGTCTATCTATCTGTCTATCTCTATATCTATCTATCTCTCTATCTATCTCTATTTGTATGTATGTATCTATCCATCTAGATCTATCTGTTTGTATGTATGTATGCATCTATCCATCTATATCTCTCTATCTATCTATCTATCTATCTATCTGTCTGTCTATCTATCTGTCTATCTCTATATCTATCTATCTCTCTATCTATCTCTATTTGTATGTATGTATGTATCCATCTAGATCTATCTATCTATCTATCTATCTCTATTTGTATGTATGTATGTATCCATCTAGATCTATCTATCTATCTATCTATCTCTATATCTATCTATCTATCTATCTATCTATCTATCTATCTATCTATCTATCTGTCTATCTATCTCTATATCTATATCTATCTATCTATCTATCTATCCATCTATATCTATATCTATATCTCTCTATCTACCTACCTCTATCTATATCTCTATGTGATTCCAATTCTGGCATCAGGTACCAGCATAGGTTGGGGACTGATCTGCTGGAAGGCAGCGAAGGGGAAAAAGCTCTGGGGGTCCTGGTGGATAGGAGGTTGGCCATGAGCCAGCAGTGTGCTCTGGTGCCAGGAGGGGCAATGCCATTCTGGGCTGGACTAGAAGGGCTGTGGGTAGTAGGTTGAGAGAGGTTCTCCTGTCCTTCTGCTCTGCCCTGCTGAGGCCACATCTGGAGTACTGTGTCCAGTTCTGGGCTCCCCAGTTCAAGAGGGACATAGAACTGCTGGAGAGAGTCCAGCACAGAGCCTCAACGATGCTGAAGGGAATGGAACATCTTCCTTACAAGGAGAGCCTGAGGGAGCTGGGGCTGTGCTGCTGGGAAGAGGAGACACAGAGGTGACCTCATCTATGGTTGCAAAGATGTGCAGGATGAGTGGCAGGAGGCTGGAGCCAGGCCCTGCTGGGTGATGCCCAGTGACAGGACAAGAAGCAGTGGTGGAAGCTGAGGCATAGGAAGTTTCATTTAAACATGAGGAGGATTTTTTTTTCCCTATGAGGGTGTCAGAGCCCTGGAACAGGCTGCTCAAGGGGGCTGTGGAGTCTCCCTCTCTGGAGCTATTCCAAACCCACCTGGATGTATTCCTGTGTGATCTGCTCTGGGTGATCCTGCTCTGGCAAGGGGTTTGGACTGGGTGAGCTGTGGAGGTCCCTTCCATCCCCTGCCATTCTGTGCTTCTGTGATCTCAGATGTGACACCAGCATTTGGCTGGAGTGCATGAAGGTCAGAGGTTTCTAGGACAGTGCTCTACAGGGGGAAAAGCAAGATCTATACAGGCTGAGTGAGTTCCTCCTGGACTCCCTATCTCACCTGCCTGCCTGTGTGGGCACAGAGGTTTCCCTGAGCAGCAGTGGTTCCAAGGCTGGAGCCAGAGAGCAGAGCAGGAAACTCAGCTTGCTGAAAGCCAGAGGAGAGGAAATGGCCTCAGGTTGCACCAGAGGTGGTTCAGGCTGGACATGAGAAGAAACTTCTTCCCTGAAAGGGTTCTGAAAGGCTGGCACAGGCTGCTCAGGACGGTGGTTAAACTCCTCCACCATTGGAGGAGTTTAAAAGAGGCAGAGCTGTGGTGCTGAGGGCCATGGTTGAGCCCCAGCCTTGGTAGAATTAGGGAATGGTTGGACTGGATGATGCTGGAGCTCTTTTCCAACCAAAATTCTCCTCTGTTTCTGTGATTCTGTAGCATATTTCTCCCTCACACTTATGTGCAGGTATTCTGTATAGCTACAAACCTGCTTTTGATTACCTCTCTGTAAATACTGAAGGGAGAAACTTGTCCTGTGTCCCTCCCTCCACCTACAAACCCCTCTGCTGTGTTAGAGCTATGGCATCCCAAATCCAGTGCAGCACACTCTGTGTAGCTGACTTTCAACACTGCTAGGAAAACCCTAAGGCCAGGGCTGAAATAAGAGCTGAAATCCAAACAATGTGTGACTGAACACAAAACAAATCATGGCTCTGCAGGAACATGTTGTGACAGCTTTGCCTGCTCCCATAACTGCTATAAGAGTTCCCCCCTTACACTTAAACAACAGAGGATACATATTGAACCAATAACTGAGTGTGCTGGGAAGAGAAGAGGGGAGCTGAAAAGGGCTGAGAGGTAGAACCCTCTGAAGCCCTTCTGCAGGGGCTGGGAGATGTTCTGTCTTCTACTCAGTGCTGCTCAGGACACACCTTGAGTGCTGTGTCCAGTTCTGGGCTCCTCAGTTCAAGAGAGATGTTGAGGTGCTGGAAGGTGCCCAGAGAAGGGCAGCAAGGATGGGGAGGGGCCTGGAGCACAGCCCTGTGAGGAGAGGCTGAGGGAGCTGGGGGTGTGCAGCCTGCAGCAGAGGAGGCTCAGGGCAGAGCTCATTGCTGTCTGCAGCTCCCTGCAGGGAGGCTGTAGCCATCTTGGTCTCTGCTGCCAGGCAACCAGGGACAGAACAAGGGGACACAGTCTCAAGTTGTGCCAGAGGAGATTCAGGCTGGATGTTAGGAGGAAGTTGTTGGCAGAGAGAGTGATTGGCATTGGAATGGGCTGCCCAGGGAGGTGGTGGAGTCTCCATCCCTGGAGGTGTTTAAAAGGAGGCTGCATGAGGCACTTAGTGCCGTGGGTTAGTTAATTAGCAGGGTTAGGTGATAGGCTGGATTCAGTGATCCTGAAGGTCTTTTCCAACCTGGTTAATTCTGTGAGCCTGTGATTTCCCTTCCCTCCTTGCTCTTCTCTTTTCCCTCTCTTTAAAAGTAAGTGCCACAAAGATGCTCAGATGCAGCAGCTGTGCCATGAGGATGAGCTACAAGAGTTGGGGCTCTGCAGCCTGGAGAAGAGAAAGCTTTGAAAAGACCTTATAGTGGCCTTCCAGTATCTGAAGGGGGCCACAGGAGGGCTGGGGAGGGACTATTGACAAGGACTTGTAATGACAGGACGAGGAGGGATGGTGCTCAGAGCTGCAGGCAGTGAGGCAACTCCTGAGCCTGTCTCTGCTAATGCAGGATGCTCAGGGAATATTAGAAGCAAGATTCATAGAGTCATAGAATCAATCAGGGTTGGAAGGGGTCACAAGGGTCATCCAGTTCCAACTCCCCTGCCATGGGCAGTGACACCTCACACTAGATCAGACTGCCTACAGCCTCATCCAACCTGGCCTTAAACACCTCCAGGGATGAGAATTCCACCACCTCCCTGGGCAACCCATTCCAGCCTCTCACCACTCCCATACTCAACAACTTCCTCCTCACATCCAGTATGAATCTTCCCATCTCCAGCTTTGCTCCTTCCCCCCTAGTCCTGTCACTTCCTGATAGCCTAAAAACTCCCTCCCCAGCTTACTTGTAGCCTCCTTCAGATACTGAAAGGCCACAATAAGGTCACCTGGGAGCCTTCTGCTCTCTTGACTGAACAGCCCCAACCCTCTCAGTCTCTCCTTATAGCAGAGCAGCTCCAGCCCTCTGATCATCCTCATGGCCCTTCTCTGGACACCTTCCAGCACATCCATAGCTTTTTTGTAGTAGAGGGTCCAGAACTGGACACAGTACTCCTGGCTGGTGCTGCATTTCCATGTCCTTTTAGTAGGCTTAGGTCACAGAATCACAGCACCACAGCGACATTCAGGCTGGCAAAGCCCCTCAGGAGCACCAAGGTCAACTCAGATCCTGACTCTGCAAGGTGCACCCTAAACCACAGCCCCAAGCACCACATCCAAACAGCTATTTAACACACCCAGGTTTGGGGACTCCACCACCTTCCTGGGCAGCACAATCCAGTCCCTGACCACTCTTGCTGGGAAAATTTCTTTTCCCACTGTCCAGTCTAACCCTGCCCAGTGGCAGCTTAAGGCCATTCCCTCTGCTTCTGTCACTAATTCCCTGTGAGCAGAGCCCAGCACCAACCTCTCCACAGCCTCCTTTCAGGTAGCTGCAGACAGTGCTGAGCTCTGCCCTCAGCCTCCTCTGTTTCACACTAACCATCCCCAGCTCCTGCAGTCTCTCCTCAGCAGATTTACTCTCTAGGCCCTTCACAGCTTCCTTGCCCTCCTCTGCACTGCCTCCAGCACCTCCACATCCCTCTTGTACTGAGCTGCCCCAAACTGAACACAGCACTGCAGCTGTGGCCTCACCAGAGCCAAGTACAAGGGCATGTGGGTGCAGCTCTCAGCTCCTGACGAGGACAATGTTGCTCAAACAACTCCCATCTTTAGCTGGATTTTGTCCAAAAGGCTTCAGCCATCTCATGCATTGAAAGTGCAACTCAACATTGAAAGTCTCAACTCAACCATTTCTCCTTGCTAACAGCAATCTGCTGGCAGAGACCTCCTGAGCATGTCAGAGGGTCAGGTGTCTGTGGTGGGCACCCTGAACCACTGGACACAGGCTGCTGATGGGAGCACCAGCGTGGTTGGATCCCTGCACAGGCAGGGAAGAGAAGAGGCAGATGGGGAAAGAGCACTATGGAGTGGTCAGCTCCAACTCACTTTATTTTCCCCCTTTGGAAACATTCTTTCTTTTCCAATGTTGAGTGGTTTGTAGGGTACTCATTAATCTGGAAACCAGGAGCAGCTTCCAGCCCATTAGTGCCACGCTGAATTGAAACACTAGCCAGGCTGGGCTGGTAATGCCAGGGTCATACAAAACACCAGTGGGCACAGGCTACACCGTGCCAGGGCGATTTGAGAGAACAGCTTGTCCAAGGCATGAATGCCAAAGTCATTGGAAACATCTCCTCAGCAGTGGGTGGATCAATCAGCAAACTGCTTTCACTTAACAAAATATCTGTGGTCACCTTTTGGCCAGGCAAAGGAGCAGGGCGGGCAGCGAGCACAAAGCCCCTGGTGGGTTTGGTGTCCCCGGGTGCTGGATCTCCTTGTTCCTGTGGCACGGCAGGGAAATCCCCATTGCAAGAGTCAGGTTGCCAGCCCCTGAAAGCTGCACACTGTGTGCTCTGATAGCCTTTGAGGAGTGGGGAATTCCTGCAGATTCCAAAGTATGGGAAGAGGAAATATTATATAGAGCTTATGTCCTAGGGATGATTTTGGCTTGGAGGGTTGTCAAGGTCCAGAGAACAACAACATCTCTGTCCAGAGGAGCAAGATCTGTTCTTATGGATTTCCGTGTTGTGAAATTAAGGTGCAAACGAGACCAGAGATCACCACAGAACTATTTATTAAAGGATAAGGACTGACAAAACAGAGGGAGAGAGGGGGAAGGGGGAGAGAGAGAGGGAGGGATAAAGAGAATGATGGAGAAGAAGAGAGAGGAAGCAGGGAAGGAAAAGAGCTGGGATCATATTACCCTCAGTGCGGGGTGCGGGGGGTGAGAGAGAGAGAAGGGTCTGTGGCCCAGGGAGGATCTTCTGTGGAGTCCGTCAGAGGTTCTTCTGGTGGTGGTGCAGCTCTGGTGGTCTGGTGATGGTCTGCCCTTGGTGGTCTGGCAGAAGTGCCACTGGTGGTCTGCTGGGAGTGCCACTGGATGCTCTGGTGGGAGTGCCACTGACGGTCTGCCGGTGACAGTGCCACCGGCTGCTGTGGTGGGAGTGCCACCAGATGCTGTGGTGGGAGTGCCACTGGCTGCTGTGGTGGAGTGCCACTGGGTGCTGTGGTGGGAGTGCCACTGGCTGCTGTGGTGAGAGTGCCACCAGATGCTGTGGTGGGAGTGCCACTGGCTGCTGTGGTGGGAGTGCCACTGGGTGCTGTGGTGGGAGTGCCACTGGCTGCTGTGGTGGGAGTGCCACTGGGTGCTGTGGTGGGAGTGCCACCCTTCGGCAGGCATCCTCCTGCCTTTTACACAGGTTTCTGGCCGGTGTCTGGCTGCAGCTCCCCAGGGAATCTTCCTGTGTATCCTGATGCATTCGCAGGGGTCCGGTGCCACAGGGGAGAGGACCTCCGCCCCCTCCCTGGCTGTACCTGTCCTACCCTGAATACACACAGGCCTTTTCCCCTCGGGGTAGCTGTGATGAGCCGTGGGCATCCTGGGCATTCCAGCCAGGCTGAGGTCCAGGAGTTTCAAAGGCCTTGTCTGCTGATTTGCATCCCTGAGCTTTAGGCCAAGCACCCAGTCTGAGTCCGGGAAGCTGACAAAGGCAATCTTCATCTTTGTTGATTAGGGAGAGAGATGCAATCTTTATCTTTGTTGATGAACAAGAATGAGGATTTAGACTCTCATTCAGTGCTCTTCCCCAGAGCTCTATAAAGCCCATGGTAGCCTCCCCAAGTATCTTAGTGTCCAGCCACTGTTCTGGCTGGCTCTGGCCTGGCACCCTGTCTGAGAAACCAATCTCTGTAACTCTACACCAATGGCAGGTGGGATTCAGAGGAGACTTCCCGCGCTGACACCGTACCCCCCCCATGCTCAGAGAGTGGCTACTTTGCCTAGACAATCTGTGTCAGGCTCCACAGCTTCTGGGTTGCATGGTCCAGGCTCCCCAGCTGGATCAACAGCAGTAAGCCTTTGGAGCATTGTGCTTGGTAATAAAATGATGGGAAAGGAGGCTGAGGCTGAATGTGGAGAAGGAAAAGCTGCTGGATGGGACTGCGTTTATTCGATAAGGTAACGGTGAATCCGAGTCTCTCTTTGGAATGTCAGCCACACATTCCTTTAGCTAGGTTGGAGAATATCAGGTTCATTGTCTTAACTTTTCCAGAACCCCTGTGAGCTTTCCAGCTCTACAGCAAATAGCCATGAGAGTTACAAACCTCAGAAAGAGCTTTGGGGTCTCTTTTTTTCCTGTGAGCCTTGCTCCGAGGATGCAAAGCAGCTGCGTCGAGATCTGTCCTCTCTGGATTTCAGCCTTGAGTTTTATGAGTTGAAAGAGGAAGGTTTGGCTGCAAGTAATGGAAGCTTCTGACACACCTGAGCTTAGGTCATCATGATCTTTGAAAAGCCTTGAGAGAGAGAGCTTGAATTCATCCCAGAGGGTAGTGGAGGTCTTAATGCTACATGAAAGCATCCAGAACACATAACATGGGGAATATGGAAACACAGACACATCACAAATGTGATGGAAGTGGGGGTGAGGAGGATGGGGATGTGACTGAGATGGGTGAGTCATGAAACACACTTTCAGCAGTAGTGATGATGATGGTGATGATGATGATGATAGTAACTTCTCTTCCTGCACAGCAAATTGTGATCTACTAGAAGCAGTGTTGGTGCCACAGTCACATACCTGACTCTGACACCTAAGCTGTGTGAATCCCGTTACAGAGACATACCCAGCAGCTTCCTCACATTAAAGGGAGCCACATCAATCAACAACTGAGTAACCTGCCCATCCTCTGTAAAAGAAGCTTGACCTCTGCTCAGATACCCTCAGCACCAACCTGCCTGTCCTCTGCAAAGGAAACTTGACCTCTCCTCAGGTACCCTCAGCACCAACCTGCCTGTCCTCTGCAAAGGAAACTTGCCCTCTCCTCAGGTACTCTCAGCACCAACCTGCCCATCCTCTGCAAAGGAAACTTGCCCTCTCCTCAGGTACCCTCAGCACCAGCCTGCCTGTCCTCTGCAAAGGAAAGTTGTCCTCTCCTCAGGTAGTGCAGGGCTGGGCAGAATTGCTGGGCAGCCTTGGGTGGCTGGGGATTCTCTGATTGCAGAAGGGATCCCACAGTGTTTCAGGAAGGTTTATCAAGTGATTTATACTGAATGTATATGCTGCATCTTCCAAGTCATTATTCTTGCCTGAACCATAGAATTGGTTTGGTTGGAAAACTCAGAGGACATCATCCAGGCCAAGCATCAATCAAATGGTTTGGTTGGAAAACTCAGAGGACATCATCCAGGCCAAGCATCAATCCAACACCACCCTGGCCTTTAATCCATGCCCTCACTGTGTGTGTGCTGGTGTGTAAGTGCCCCACTTTGCCAAGGTAATTTGTTTGATGGTCTTTCCATGTATCACCATGGGGGACTGTGTCCCAAACCCTACTTTTCACCACCTCAACATAATAGAGATTCCACAAAATCCAAACTCCCCACTGAGAAAAGTAACAGTGGAGGAGAATATCTCCAGGCTGCCTGGCAGAGAAAGATCTGTGGATGCTGATCCTGGATGTTAGGAGGAAGTTCTTGCCAGAAAGAGTGATTGGCACTGGAATGGGCTGCCCAAGGAGGTGGTGGAGTCACTGTGCCTGGAGACGTTCAAGAAAAGCCTGGATGAGGCACTTAGTGCCATGGTCTGGTTGACTGGATAGGGCTGGGTGCTAGGTTGGCCTGGATCATCTTGGAGGTCTTTTCCCACCTGGTTGATTCCATGATTCTATGATCAACAGCCAGATAAATATGAGCCACTGCATGCCCAGGTGGCCAAGAAGGCCAAAAGCATCCTGGTCTGGATCAGCAATAGTGTGGCCATCTGGAGCAAGGAAGTCATTGTTCTCCTGTACTCAGCACTGATGAGGCCACACCTTGAGTGTTGGGTTCAGGTTTGAGCTCCTCTCTCCCAGAAGGACATTGAGAGGCTGGAGCAGGTCCAGAGAAGTGCAACAAAGCTGGGGAAGGGTCTGGAGAACAGGGCTGGGGAGGAGCAGCTGAGGGACCTGAAGTGTGGAGAAGAGGAGGCTGAGGAGAGACTTCATTGCTCTCTCCAGGCCCCTGAGAGGAGGTTGCAATGAGGTGGGGGTTGGCCTCTGCTCCCTGATAATAAGTGATAGGACAAGAGACAAGGTTCTCAAGTTGTACCAGAGGAGGTTAGGTTGAAGATTGGAAGAAGCTTCCTCCCTGGAAGGGTTCTCAAAGACTTGCACAGGCTGCCCAGGGGGGTGGTTGAATCCCCACTTATAAGAGGCAGAAGACATGGTGCTGAGGGCCATGGTTTAGCCCCAGCCTTGGTAGAGTTAGACTCAATGATCTTAAAGGTCTTTTCCAACCAAAATGATTCTCTGATTCTCTGAAGTGCCTTCCCCAAGCCAACACAAACACCCACACACAATCACATGTGCCAAAGCACCAAGGTCTTCCTCTCTGAAACACATCTGAGTAGATCAGCTTCTTGTGTTTCTCTCATGGGTGCAAACCTTGACAGGCTGAACACACACAGAGCTGCAGCCTAAGTCCAGATGAGGTGAGGTAAGCACTCAGAGCACTCCAAGCCAACAAATGATAATCAAATTAAGATCTTCTTCCAGCATCTTGCAGAACACAAACCAGGAGTGTTCCAAAAGAGTTGGGGCTGTGCAGACTGCAGAAGAGGAGGCTCCCAGGGGACCTTCTTGTGGCCTTCCAGGATCTGAAGGGGGCTACAAAAAAGCTGGGGAGGGACTTTTGAGGCTGTCATGGAGTGACAGGACTGGGGGGAATGGAGCAAAGCTGGAGGTGGGGAGAGTCAGGCTGGAGGTGAGGAGGAAGTTGTTGAGCAGGAGAGTGGTGAGAGGCTGGAATGGGTTGCCCAGGGAGGTGGTTGAGGCCCCATGGCTGGAGGTGTTTCAGGCCAGGCTGGCTGAGGCTGTGTGCAGCCTGCTCTAGGGTAGGGTGTCCCTGGCCATGGCAGGGGGGTTGGATCTGGCTGATCCTTGTGGTCCCTTCCAGCCCTGCCTGATTCTATGAGTCTAATCATTGCTGGGCAGGGAGCTCAGAGAAGCCAGAACACTTATTTTAGGATGCATGAGGATTTTCTGGGACTAGAGGACGAGTTCCTAACAGGTGATCTGATGAAAATGGAAGGAAGAAATCATCAGACATCAAACCTGTCAATGTTTCTGGTTTCTGTCTCATGCAGCTCATTTTCCAGAGGCTTTTTTTGGGGGTGGGGGGTGGGGAATTAAAATGAGTTGCATTTAGCTTTATTTAGGATAAAGCAGACAGATCTTGCCCGGAATAAAGCTCTACAGAGGCTTACAACTGTTAACAAACCTGGATTGTATTTTTACATCTCCTGAGGACACTTTTCATCCTACAGTTTGATCCCCACCAATTGCTGACAGCAGCAAAAATAGCACAGAGTATTCTGTCTGCTGCAAATACCAAAATCAATAGGCAGTATTTTAGACTACAGGGCTGGAAATAAAATGTGTATCTCAAGGAATAAATCCCACACATGCATGGAAGGGCAGAATCTGGCCCTTGGATTGAAGAGAATTTCAGCCCCTGAGACAAATCCCTGCAGCAGAGAGCAGAATAGCAAGCAGGGCCTGGAAGAGAAGGGTGGAGATGCTTTTCCATCTTTCTGTGCACAGAATGGGATGCTCACAGCTTCTGCAGAATGATAACTCCTATCCACAAAGGACCCACATCTCTGCAATCCTCAACTGTCTCTTTATTCAGGACTCATTACACAGCACCTGCAGCAGGGCTAGGGAGGTTCTTCTCCCCTTCTACTCTGCCCTGGGGAGGCCACACCTGAAATACTGTGTCCAGTTTTGGGCTCCCCAGCTCAGGACAGACAGGGACCTGCTGGAGAGAGTCCAGCAGAGAGCCACGAGGGTGAGTGGGGGACTTGAGCATCTCCCCTATGGAGAGAGACTGAGAGCCCTGGGGCTGGTTAGACTGGAGAAAAGAAGGCTGAGAGGAGATCTGATCAGTGTGTACAAATATCTGAGGGGTGGGGGCCAAGTGGCTGGGGCCAATCCCAATGGAATGGGCTGCCCAAGGAGGTGGTGGAGTTGCCATCCCTGGAGGTGTTGAAGCCAAGCCTGGCTGGGGCACTTAGTGCCATGGTCTGGTTGATTGGGCAGGGCTGGGTGCTAGGTTGGACTGGCTGAGCTTGGAGCTCTCTTCCAACCTGGTCAGTTCTACAATTCAATGGCCTCAAGCTGAGGCTGGGAAGGTTTAGATTAGACATTAGGGAAAAGTTTTTCATGGAGGGAGTGCTCAGATGCTGGAATGAGCTGCCCAGGGAGGTGGTGGAATCACCCACCCTGGATGTGTTTAAGGGTGGTTTGGATGTGGTGCTTGGGGATATGGTCTAAGGTGAATCTTGTAGAGTAGGGTTAGAGATTGGACTTGGTGATCTTGAAGAGCTTTGCCAACCTGCATGGTTCTGTGGTTCTGTGATTCTTTCACTGGTCAGCAATAAATAATGGTGGAGTTGCTCTCTCTGGGGTGTTCAAGAGAAGACTGGATGGGGCACTTAGTGCCATGGTCTAGTTGACTGGCTAGGGCTGGGTGCTAGGTTGGACTGGATGAGCTTGGAGGTCTCTTCCAACCTAGTTGATTCTATGAATAAGCCAAGGAGCAACAGCTACAAGCTGGAACACAGAAGGTTTCAGCTCAGCATGAGGAGATACTTCTTTACAGTGAGGGTGACAGAGCCCTGGAGCAGGCTGCTCGGAGGAGTTACACAGTCTCCTTCTCTGGAGACTTTCCAGACCCACCTGGATGCATTCCTGTGGGAACTACCCTGGGTGACGTTGCTGTGGCAGGGGGCTTGGACTGGATGATCTCTGGAGGTCCCTTCCGACCTTTAAAGTCCTGTGGTTCTGCAAAAGCCTCCTACAAGTGCAGGTTAAATGAAGCCTGAAGGCTTTGGCTCTGTTGGAGGAGGGCAGCGGAGCCAGCGCGAGTATCCCTTCCCGAAGCGCCTGTGCCCCTGCTGCCTGATTTCCTTTCTGAGCGAGAAAAACAGATTGTGCTCTTGCAAACCCCTCTCATTTCATATGGGAAGCCACCTTTAAGGCTCATCATTTGGCAGCATGCTCTAGCATTCCCCTGGCTCTTTCTCCACATCCACTGCTAGTGGCTTGCTGTGTTCTCTCTCCCTTGGGCCAGCTCATTAGCTGGCTGCATCGCTGCTCACGTCTATCATCAGAGCCTGCTAACAAATCCTGTAGGACTACTCCAGGCCCAATAAGAGATATATTTGTTTTGTGGCTTGCAGGAAACACTACATACTCCTCGAGGCCTCAAGGATGGAATTTATTATTTTTTTTATATATATATATTAAGGGGAAAAAAAAAAGAAAAAAAAGAAAGAACAAGAGGGAGGCAATTTTCATCCAGCGCTAAATAAAATGAATTACGGGCCCCAAATGAGCTCATAATTCCTAAGGCAGAGTTCAGATGTGGTAATTAATTATCCCAACATGGAATTCATAATGATCAACTATTAATACGTGCATGGGGGACTGGATGTCTCAGGATTTGGTAATGGGATATGGAGACTTTCACCTCTAGGTTGCTGATTTGAATCTGACCCAGCTCTCTAGTGACTTCTGAGAGCTGCCAGCATGTGCTGTTTGTTCTGGAGTCTAATGAAAATGAAATGATCTGAGCTGCTTCCCAGCACTCCTGTGTCCACACCAGTGGTGCTGGGCTACACCCAGCCTTCACTGAAGCACAGAATGGCAGGGGCTGGAAGGGACCTCCAAAACTCATCCAGTCCAGCTCCTCTGTCAGAGCAGGATCACTCAGAGCAGGTCAAACGGGAACACATCCAGACAGGTTTGGAATATCTTCAAAGAGGGAGACTCCACAACCCCCCTGGGCAGCCTGTCCCAGGGCTCTGTCACCGTCACAGGGAAAACATTCATAGAATCACAGAATCAGGCAGGTTGGAAGAGACCTCCAAGCTCATCCAGCCCAACCTAGCACCCAGCCCTATCCAATCAACCAGACCATGGCACTAAGTGCCTCATCCAGGCTTTTCTTGAACACCTCCAGGGACAGTGACTCCACTACCTCCCTGGGCAGCCCATTCCAATGCCAATCACTCTCTCTGCCAACAACTTCCTCCTAACATCCAGCCTGAATCTCCCCTGGCACAACTTGAGGCTGTGTCTCCTTGTCCTATTGCTGGTTACCTGGCAGCAGAGCCCAACCCCACCTGGCTACAGCCTCCCTTCAGGTAGTTGTAGACAGCAATGAGGTCACGCCTGAGTCTCCTCTTCTCCAGGCATTCCTCCTCATGTTTCCATGGAACTTGCTATGCCTCAGTTCCCATCACTGCCCCTTGTCCTGGCAGTGGGCACCACTGAGCAGAGCCTGGCTTCAGCCTCCTGGCACTCACCTTTACATCATTATAAACGTTGATGAGGTCACCTCTGTGTCTCCTTTTCTCCAAGCTCCAAGCCTCAGCTCCCTCAGACTCTCTTTGTAAGGAAGATGTTCCACTTCACCATTTTTGTGGCCTTACAGTGGACTCTCTCAAGCATTTCTGTGTCCCTCTTGAACTGGGGGTGGGCAGAACTGGACCTTCCACTGGATTGCTTTAGCTGGGAGGTCAGAGGCTCCATGAGTAACAATAATACAACAGCCTGTCCTCAGGGGTGGCTTCCAGAAAACATTCCCACTGGGATCTGCCCTCCAGGTACACCTTGGAGGGGATCAAATGTGGAAGCCTGTGGTGTGTCTGCTTTGAGCTGCACATACCCTTATCTGCATTGGGTGCTGTGGAGACCACAGCCAAGTCCCAAAGCCTTTCCTCAGCTGCAGGGGGCAGGTTCCCTCCTTGCCACCTGCTGCAAGTGGGAAAGAGCTTCATAGAATTATGGAATCATAGAATGACAAAAGGGTTTGAGTTGGGAGGGACCTCCAAAGTCCAACCCACTCTGTAGTAGGCAGGGACACCCTCAGCTAGATCAGGTTGCCTAGAGCACAGTCCAGCCTCACCTTGAACATCTCTGGGGCTGTCAGAGCAGAGCTTATCTCAAGTCATAAATCCAAACAGGAAGAGAATGAGTATGTCTGCCAGAAAAAGGGGAGCAGAAGAGGAGCTGGCAGCAAGGGAGATTTAGGTTGGACCTTAGGAGGAAGTTGTTTACAATGGCAGTGGTGAAATACTGGAAAGGCCTGCCCAGAGGTGTGCTTGAGGGCCCATTCCTGAAGACATTCAAGGTCAAAATTGATGTGGCCCTGGACAACCTGATCTAGTTGGATGTATCCCTGCTCACTTCAGGAGAGTTGGACGAGATGACCTTTGAGGGTCCCCTTCAACTTGATGCATTCTGTGTGAATCTGCTTGATTTGGGTTCATGGAGTTTGGTGAAACCACATCTCTGGTTCAAAAGTTTACCAAACAGTAGCCAAATCTGGTTGAATCAAATCTGTCCATATCTGACCACTATCAGGTTTGCTCCACTCCCAGCAGTTGGAAAATCTGAAAGATGGAGTCAACCAGGGACAGAAGAAGGGGACACAGTCTCAAGCTGTGCCAGGGCAGGTTCAGGCTGGATGTTAGGAGGAAGTTGTTGGCAGAGAGAGTGATTGGCATTGGAATGGGCTGCCCAGGGAGGTGGTGGAGTCACCATGCCTGGAGGTGTTGAAGCCAAGCCTGGCTGGGGCACTTAGTGCCATGGTCTGGTTGATTGGCCAGGGCTGGGTGCTAGGTTGGGCTGGCTGAGCTTGGAGGTCTCCTCCAACCTGGCTGATTCTATGATTCTAAGATTATTGTGCAAAGAGGCAAAGCAAATCTCCTCAGGCACAGGTAATAGCAGGGCACAGCATGGGAGTGTGTATGTTGGGAAAGGACCAGCAGCATCAGATCAAGGCGAGGTCTTTTCCATCTCCATCTTCTTTCTTTTGGTGTGATATATTCTGTGTATCTGGTTTAATTTTTCCAAGGAGAGGAATCCTGCTAGCTGCTAAAGAAGGGAAGTGAGTCCCACCCTCTGCTCTCCTCTGCTCTGCTCAGACCCCACCTGCAGCACTGTCTCCAGTCCTGGTGCTCCAGCACAAGAAAGATCTGGAGCTGATAGAGAGGGTCCAGAGGAGGCCACAAACATGCTCAAAGGGCTGGAGAACCTCCCTTATGGGGATATGCTGAGTTTGGCTTGTTCAGCCTGGTGAAGAGAAGGCACCAGGGAAACCTTAGAGCAGCCTTCAAAGACCTGAAGGGGCTCCAGGAGAGCTGGGAAGAGACTTTTGACAAAGGCTGAGATTGGCAGGATGAAGGACAATGGCTTTGAGCTGGAAGAGGGGAGACTGAGACTGGAAATGAGGAAGAAATTCTTTGCAGTGAAGGTGGTGAGACACTGGCACAGGTGGCCCAGGGATGCTCTCTCCCTGAAGGTGTTCAAGGCCAGGATGGATGAGGTCTGAGCAAGCTGTGCTGGTGGGAGGTGTCCCTGACCATGGCAGGGGGTTGGAACTGGATGAGCTTTAGGGTTCCTTCAGCCCAAACCTTTCTGTGACCGAGTGTCTGATCTTAGCTGTAGTTTAGCACTTTGCATGTTTCTGAGGCACTCTCTGTTAATGATATTGTCACACAATCAAAGTGAGTGTGGTGGTAACTTAGAGGAAAACAAAATATACACAGAAATACTAAACCCAGGCAAGTTTACAACTAGTTCTGGCCTGTCTGTTTGTTTTACTTAAAGCCTTCTGGACCACAGCCCCTCTGTGTTAGATATTATGCAGGGAGAATAAAAATTGCAAATGTGTTAAGCCCAGAAAATAGTTCAAGTTCCATTTCCCTTTAAATTGGAAAGAAAATGAGCTGGGCAGTAATTACTGCTAATTAGTTCTTTCTGACACATAATGAAAGAGAAAATCTTCTGTGGAAATCCATGTGATTTTTCCATCCAGGTGAATATTAGGGGATGTGTTGCTCTGTGCACTCACACAGGGGAGAAACCAGATCAACAAATGCAACCTTTGAGTGCACATAGTGGAGGAAGAGTGAAGCAGGAGGGCTCTGCACTTTGTTACTACAGTAGACATAAGCCAAGCCAGGAAGACTTCTGCATCCCAAATTTCCCTGTCTCAGGAAGCAGGAGTAATAGAATCATAGAATCATAGAACCAAGCAGGTTGGAAGAGAGCTCCAAGCTCATCCAGCCCAACCTAGCACCCAGCCCTGCCCAACCAACCAGACCATGGCACTAAGTGCCCCAGCCAGGCTTGGCTTCAACACCTCCAGGCACGGCCACTCCAGCACCTCCCTGGGCAGCCCATTCCAATGCCAATCACTCTCTCTGCCAACAACTTCCTCCTAACATCCAGCCTGACCCTGCCCTGGCACAGCTTGAGGCTGTGTCCCCTTCTTCTGTCCCTGGCTGCCTGGCAGCAGAGCCCAACCCCACCTGGCTGCAGCCTCCCTTCAGGTAGCTGTAGACATTCTCTAACTCTGCCCAGTCTGGTGCTAAACCATATCCCTCAGCACCACATCTCTGTCTGTTTTAAACACCTCCAGGGATGAGGATTCAGCCACCTCCTTGGAGAGTGAATTCCATAAACTGACTGAGATCTCAACTTTTAATTAACCACTTAATGAATCATTTAACCATTAGCTATGTCCAAGGAACAACTCATAGTGGGGCTAGAGAAGACAAGAGAATAGATTTTACCCTCCCCTCATTTCTGTTGCTCAGGAATCTTGGCTGCTTATTTCCCTGGAAGATCCCACCCAGCACCAGGCAGTACCTCGGGTGGTTTTACACTGATCATGAAGATTTCCACTTCTGGAAGCAGTTGCTTGGTTTGGCAGGCTGGAGCAGGGATCAGACAAGACTTGGCTCACATTTTAAGCCCTATTAAGGTCGTGCACCTCCAGACAATGAGAGCTGAGTTCAGTGCCACTATGTCAGATTACATCTCCAGATTTCTTGGGCTTTGCTCTCCCCGTCTATTTCTTTTCCCTTTTGTGTAAAGCAAGCACATTGCTTCCTCCCCATCTCTCCCTCGTGTTGCTCTAATGAATTCCTTGCTATTCCCTCGGGGGGCTGACTCACAGTCCTGCATTTGAAGTGAAGTAAACTGGAATTTGTATCTTTGTGAAGGTCAGTGGAAGTGCATAGGAACAGGAAAGAGGGGTCAGGACGGTAATGCAGAGCAGGGACAGCAGCAGCACAAATGCAGATGCTGACTGTTGGTGTATTTCAAGGCTGTCAGCATGCCCCAGCACTCCCTGGGCTGGCTGATGCCCATTTAAAAGGTTCCAACCAGCCAGCAGGAAGCTTGGGCATACAGCAGAAAGCTCTCTCAGAGAAGGAAGGAGGCAGCTATGAAAGAGAAAGCAAAAAGCTCTTTTCTTGCCTTTTGCTAGGAGGTGCTGACATGTGGCTGGTGAGGTTTTGCCACCATATACTTAGATCCCTTCAGCCATGCATGATGGTATCAGGATACAGCAGTCTGAATCCAGTCTTAATCCATCCATTTCTAGCTTTGTTCCATTCCCTCCCTGACATCCTAAAAAGTCCCTCCCCAGCTTTCTTGTAGGCCCCTTAAGATACTGAAAGGTCACAATAAGGTCACCTAGGAGCCTTCTGCTCTCCAGACTGAACAGCCCCAACTGCCTCAGCCTCTCCTCATAGGAGATACATATCAAGGTGCAGCATCCTCATACACACAGCGATGAAGAAATGAAGCTCTCACTGCAGGACCAAGATGTGAGCCATGGTCTTTGCTTGCTGAGACTGTGGTGAGCTTCCATCAGGATGAAAAGTGCTCTGTCTCCACCCTCTCAAAGGACTAGAGTAGAAGTTCACTTTGGTGCTTTCACACAGCAGGCAAGGGACTGACTGCAGGCAACTTGTGACGGGGCAAGAGGGCATGGCCTGAAGCTGCACCAGGGGAGGTTTAGGTTGGCTGTTAGGAAGCAATTCCTCATGGAAAGGTGATTAGGCTGCTCAGGGAGGTGATGGGAGTCACCATCTCTGGAGGTCTGTAAGGAAAGATTAGATGTGGCACTTGGTGTCATGGCTTGACTGATGTCCTCGTGCTAGGCCATAGGCTGGACTTGATGATCTCAGAGGTCTTTTCCAGCCTCAGTGACTCTGTGTTTCTGTGACCATGCAGGCACCGTGGAAGAGGCTGCAGAGGTGGAATTTGCCATGTCAGTCTCTACTTCACTTGGATTAAGAAGCTTCTGAGGCTGCTAACTTTCCATTCTACCCATCAGGAGCAAGCAGATTCAGATTCCCAAAAGTCAGCCTATGACAGTAAGGTGTCCAACCTCATTCATTGATGATCTGCATGAGGGGATTGAGTCCAGCATCAGTAAGTTTGCAGATGACACCAAGCCAGGAGCAGCTGTGGAGCTGTTGGAAGGTAGGAGAGCCCTGCAGAGGGACCTGGCCAGGCTGGGTGGGTGGGCAGAGACCAATGGGATGAGATTGAACAAGGCCAAGTGCAGGGTTCTGCACTTTGGCCACAACAACCCCAAGCAGCACTACAGGCTGGGGACAGAGTGGCTGAGAGCAGCCAGGCAGAGAGGGAGCTGGGGGTGCTGGGAGAGAGGAGCTGAAGATGAGGCAGCAGTGCCCAGGTGGGCAGCAGAGCCAATGGCATCCTGGGCTGGCTCAGGAGCAGTGTGGGCAGCAGGACAAGGGAGGTTCTTCTGCCCCTGTGCTCAGCACTGCTCAGGCCACACCTTGAGTGCTGTGTCCAGTTCTGGGCTCCTCAATTCAAGAGAGATGTTGAGGTGCTGGAAGGTGTCCAGAGAAGGGCAGCAAGGCTGGGGAGGGGCCTGGAGCACAGCCCTGTGAGGAGAGGCTGAGGGAGCTGGGGGTGTGCAGCCTGCAGAAGAGGAGGCTCAGGGCAGAGCTCATTGCTGTCTGCAGCTCCCTGCAGGGAGGCTGTAGCCAGCTGGGGTTGGGCTCTGCTGCCAGGCAGCCAGCAACAGAAGAAGGGGACACAGCCTCAAGCTGTGCCAGGGCAGGTTCAGGCTGGATGTTAGGAGGAAGTTGTTGGCAGAGAGAGTGATTGGCATTGGAATGGGCTGCCCAGGGAGGTGGTGGAGTGGCTGTGCCTGGAGGTGTTGAAGCCAAGCCTGGCTGGGGCACTTAGTGCCATGGTCTGGTTGCTTGGCCAGGGCTGGGTGCTAGGTTGGGCTGGGTGAGCTTGGACTCTCTTCCAATCTGCTTGGTTCTATGATTCTATGATTCTAGGATGATCAAATAATGTTTCTGTTTTCTACAGATCAAGGTTTTTCCCTTCAAGTAACTGAGGCAAACAAACACTTTGAGATGTGGAAGGTTTCTATGGTAAATCCACCCACAAATATGAAGTTTTCTGGAGTTGCCCTGGCAGTTAACTCCTCTTTAATTGATAAATCACCTGAACTGGATGTCAGTAACCATCTGCACTCTTCTTATGTTTATGAGAATTCTTTCATTTTCTGGGACTGAAATTTTACTTCTGAGTTAATTCAAAGCTGTTTTCTCGTCTATAAAGCAGAGACCTTCTCACATCTCTCAGAGAAGGAAGGAGGAAAAAACCAAGCAAGCAGAATAACCTTTTTCTTGCAATTTTCTAGTAAATGCCTTCTTATTTCTCAAGATTCAGCATCCAGAAGTAAAACAAGTGGTGCCTGCAGTGGCTCTGGAGCTGGAAAGGTGAGAGAAGAGCAGGGGATGCAGTCACAGGAGAGGTGAGAGAAGGGCAGGGGATGCAGTCACAGGGGAGGTGAGGGAAGGGCAGGGGGATGCAGTCACAGGAGAGGTGAGAGAAGGGCAGGGGGATGCAGTCACAGGAGAGGTGAGAGAAGGGCAGGGGGATGCAGTCACTTTTCTCTTGTGTGTGCCCTTGGCAGGATTTCTTTCTGCAAATGCATTCCCCAGTCTGGCTTGGGTGGGCTCACACAGAGAAAGTTTCTGGCTCTTCCCCTCCAAGAGCTGAGCAATCTGCTGATCCTTGTCCTGGTGTTGAGCTTCTTCCTGAATCCTGAGCAAAAGGTGAAAAGGAGGTTGGGGCAAGGTGGATGTTGGTCTCATCTTTCTAGGAACAGGTGATAGGACAAGAGGCAGTGGCCTCAGATTCCTGTGGGGAAGGCTTAGATTGGACATTAGAAGAATCTTCTTGCCCAAAAAGGGTTCTAAAAGACTGGCACAGGATGCCCAGGGAGCTGGTTGAAACCCTCCATCCCTGGAGGCATTTGAAAGCCACCTAGACATGACACTTTGGGACATGGTTTAGATGGCCTGGTAGTGTTAGGTTGTTGGTTGGACTTGAATCTTAGAGGTCTTTTCCAGCCTGGAAGATTCCATAAGGAGCTGGTGGTAGGTTGCAGTTTCAATGACGAATTTGCAAGCCACAGATGATGGCACAGTGCCTGATTGAATAGCCTGGCCTTGTGTTGGGTTAGCTGCTGAAAGACCAAGTCTTTAAACCATCATCTTAACACCTCCTCTCTTCTTGTCTCTGCTTGAGGTCTCAACGTGGTTCTGAAAGTGCTCTTTGAAAGAGGAGCTGTAGGAAACAGTGGTTTTTGGGGTGCAAAACAATATCCTCTGTTGCGGCGTTTCGGCAGCTGAAAGGGAAACGCAAACTGGAGGGAGAAAGAGTCAGATAATGATCAAAGGGAGCAGGCAGCAGCTTGTCAGAATTAGCTGACCAATGCACAGCATTTGAAGGTCAAGGTAAAAGAGTGAAAAAAAAATAATGAAAGGAAAACCAACAAAATGTACCCAACAAACAAACAGCAGGAGAGGAGGGAAGGAAAAAACCTTCACTGCTTTCAGGTTGATTTGGCAGAGTCACAGTATGGTAGGGGTTGGAAGGGACCTCTGGAGGTCATCTAGTCCGACCCTCTTGCCAGAGGAGATCTCTGTTGCTGTTTATTATTGTCTATGCATCAGTGTATGTGTGTATGTATGTATGTATGTATCTACCTACCTATGTGTCTATCCATCCACCTATCTATTTATCTATCTGTCTCTCTATCTACCTACCTATCTATCTATCCACCTGCCTACCTACTTAGCTATCTATCGATCTACTTACCTACCTATCTATCCACCTATCTACCTATCTATCTATCTATCTATCTATCTACCTACCTACCTACCTACCTACCTATCTATCCACCTACCTACCTACCTACCCACCTATCTACCTATCTACCTACCTACCTACCTACCTATGCAATGGACAGGGGAAGGGCAACTGACGTCATCTACCTAGACCTGAGTAAGGCATTCGACTCTGTCCCACATGACATCCTGGTCACCAAACTGGAAAAGCACAAACTGGATGGGTGGAGCACTCACTGGATAAGGAATTGGCTGGATGGTCGCATGCAGAGAGTGGTGATCAATGGCACAATGTCCACCTGG
>WAAF01013192.1:30051-54556 GCA_013400475.1 Tricholaema leucomelas | reverse complement strand
AGGAGGCAGCCCTGGGGCTGGCACGGCGGGCTGGAGCTGTCCCATTGGGTGCTGTGTACAGCGAGGAGGCAGCCCTGGGGCTGGCACGGCGGGCTGGAGCTGTCCCATTGGGTGCTGTGTACAGCGAGGAGGCAGCCCTGGGGCTGGCACGGCGGGCTGGAGCTGTCCCATTGGGTGCTGTGTACAGCGAGGAGGCAGCCCTGGGGCTGGCACGGCGGGCTGGAGCTGTCCCATTGGGTGCTGTGTACAGCGAGGAGGCAGCCCTGGGGCTGGCACGGCGGGCTGGAGCTGCGGGCCGGCCAGGAAGGCGTCGTTCGATCGTCCGCTGGATCGGTGCGAAGGGTCGTGGAACAAAGCAGCACATAAAGCAAACAAAGGTAGCAGCCCCAGGCAGCGGACAGGGAGAGGTGAGCTTCTTGTTTCCTTGGATTGTCCTATTTATCAGATGTGGGCCGAGATCAATGGTCCTTTGGCCACGATGTCATCCAATCGGCCTTTGGCAGTCGGCCAAAACATACCGAATGGGGCAGGGTCCACAGGCCTGGCTCCCCCAAGTACGGGAAGGGCACAGGCCTCGCACCCGGCAGGCCTTAAGCTAATCGTGTGGGCTTATACAACCACCTCACACAACCTGGGCCCTGGGCAGGCCAGGCTTTGTGGCACCAGGTCTATTGTGCCCCTTTTGTCCCTTTAAGTGTTTACCTCTGGTGTGGGCAGAAAAACCATGTCCAGGCAAGGCAAAGCATGGGTAAGCCTATTTTGGGCCTCTGGGCCCTCTGCCACACTGTGGCACTTGCCAAGTGCTGTTTGGATGATTTCATAGAATAGAATGAATAGAATGGTTTAGGTTGGAAGGGACCTCAAGGATCATCCAGCTCCAACCCCCTGCCATAGGCAGGGACACCTCCCACTAGAGCAGGCTGCTCAAGGCCTCATCCAGCCTGGCCTTAAACACCTCCAGGGAGGAAGCAGCCACAACCTCCCTGGGCAACCTGTGCCAGTGTCTCACCACCCTCACTGTAAAGAACTTCCTCCTAACATCCAGTCTAAATCTCCCCTCCTCCAGCTTAAACCCATTCCCCCTCATCCTGACATTCCCAGACCTTGTCAATAGTCCCTCCCCAGCCTTCCTGTAGGCTCCCTTCAGATACTGCAAAGCCACTCTAAGGTCTCCTGGAAGCCTTCTCTTCTCCAGGCTGCAGAGCCTCAACTCTCTCAGCCTGCCCTCACAGCAGAGCTGCTGCAGCCCTCTGATCACCTTCATGGCTCTCCTCTGGACCGGCTCCAGCAGTTCCATGTCCTTCTTGTGCTGGGGGCTCCAGAACTGCACACAGTGCTCCAGGTGGGGTCTGAGGAGAGCAGAGTAAAGGGGGAGAGTGATGCCTGCTGCTGGTGGCACCCGAGGAAGGTGTGCTGGAAAGCTTGCACTAGAGAGTTTGCAGACAGCACCAAGTTGGGAGCATGTGGAGGGGGGGAGGACTCTGTCATGCCTCCAGTTTAAGTGTCCCAGAGACTCAAGTTTAGTTGATAGAACCAATAACAATTTCTAGGATGCCCTTCCCTCTTCCCCACCTCTTTTCCAAATGAGAAGGGATTAGATGGAGAGAGAAGTAAGGTAAAGCAGACCCAAATAAATAATCTCACTGCCATTTGGAAGTGAAAAGAAGAAAAGTTTAACAATAAATAACAGGTAGACAAGGTAGGGAAGTTACAAAGGTGCAGGGAAGGCAAAACAAGGTACAAAACATGTAAATATACAACCAGGTTTGATGGCAATGGGTTTTGTCTGCCTCGTGGGTGGTGATGACCAGGTGGTGAAACAATAAGTGGCAGGAGACAGGAATGGTGATGCTGGCAGGCAGGGAGGAGAAGACAAACAGAAATTCCCCTGCTTTTACGGATCTTAGACAGGAAGGTGGATTGGGCTAAGCACAATCACCTGGTAATGTTCAGACCCACCCCTGGGGAGGGGTCAAGACCACCTGGAGTCAAGTTCAAGATCACTCCCCCAGGTGGGTTAACTCTGTACAGGCTCTGCAGAGGGACCTGGGCTGCACTTTGGCCACAACAACCCCAAGCACTGCTACAGGCTGGGGACAGAATGGCTGCGAGCAGCCAGGCAGAGACCTGGGGGTACTGGTTGACAGCCGACTGAAGATGAGCAGCAGAGTGCCCAGGTGGCCAAGAAGGTCAATGGCATCCTGGCCTGACTCAGGAGCAGTGTGGCCAGCAGGACAAGGGAAGTTATTCTATCCCTGTACTCAGCACTGGTCAGGCCACAGCTTGAGTGCTGTGTCCAGTGCTGGGCTCCTCAATTCAAGAGAGATGTTGAGGTGCTGGAAGGTGCCCAGAGAAGGGCAGCAAGGCTAGGGAGGGGCCTGGAGCACAGCCCTGTGAGGAGAGGCTGAGGGAGCTGGGGGTGTGCAGCCTGCAGAAGAGGAGGCTCAGGGCAGAGCTCATTGCTGTCTGCAGCTCCCTGAAGGGAAACTGTAGCCAGGTGGGGTTGGGCTCTGCTGCCAGGCAGCCAGCAACAGAAGAAGGGGACACAGCCTCAAGCTGTGGCAGGGCAGGTTTAGGCTGGATGTTGGGAGGAAGTTGTTGTCAGAGAGAGTGATTGGCATTGGAATGGGCTGCCCAGGGAGGTAGTGGAGTCTCTGTCCCTGCAGGTGTTTAAGAAGAGGCTGGATGGGGCACCTAGTGCCATGGGTTAGTTAATGCGAAGGTGTTAGGTGATAGGTTGGACTTGATGATCTTAGAGGTCTTTTCTAACCTGGTTAATTCCACGATTTGTCAAAGAGGAACCCTAAAGACAGAGCTTCTGCTCTGTGCTCCCCATAGGAAGGTGAAGATAATGTTGCTGTTCTTCTCTTTCCTTGCTGCCAGCGTCCACACTCTGCTGCACTGGGCACTTCATTTTGTGTTTTGTTACATGCTCCATACCTGGCCTCATGTCCTCCCTATGACACTCCTGTTCTAACTCCAGCTCAGGAGTCCAGAGGCCAACCTCTGCCACCTTATTTTTTAACTGAATGCAAAACATTGCTACGAGCTACAGATTTTCAGTCATTCAGTAATGGATTTCTTCCCAGAAACACAGGGTGTGGTGCTGCTCTGTGCTGGAGACAAGTGTTCAAATGGGTTAGGGAAGGGTTCTAATCACATTCTTGTTATTTCTTCATTTGTGGAGTCACCACAGGACAGAAGACTCTTTTTGACTCTTTTTCCTTTCTATTATTAGGGGCATTTATCAAAGATGGCAGTGCAAGACCTTTTCTACTGCAGAAATCCACAAGGACATTTATCATTTCCATTTCTCACTAATTGCAAAATAGGTACAAAATGTTCTGGGAAATCCCCTTTGCTGGCAATCCCAGTGGTTGTCTAAATTGTCTGGAATGCAGGATGCATCCCAGAGTTGGTGTAGGGTTATTTTTGATCAAACCTTCCTCAGGAAAGTCTTTGCAAGGCACCTTGGAAGTCAACAGCCTCCTATGCTGATAAAATCATAGAATCATAGAATCAAGCAGGTTGGAAGAGACCTCCAAGCTCATCCAGTCCAACCTAGCACCCATCCCTGTCCAATCAAACAGATCATGGTGCTTAGATCAAGGCCTTGGAAGTCAACAGCCTCCTGTGCTGATATAATCACAGAATCAAGCAGGTTGGAAGAGACCTCCAAGCTCATCCAGTCCAAGCTAGCACCCAACCCTGGCCAATCAACCAGACCATGGCACTAAGTGCCTCATTCAATGAGCAACTTCAGTTGTTGGAATACTTTTTTGTCAGGGTTTCAGCTTGCCTGCTCTTGATCTTGACTCAGAGATAACCTCTGAGATACTTTGGTGCAAGTTGTTTGCAAAGGCCTGCAGTGATAGGATGAGGGCAAAGGCTTCAAACTAGAGCAGAGCAGATTTATATTAGATGTTAGGAACAAGCTCTGCACCATGAGGATGCTGGAACACTGCAACAGGTTGCATAGGAAGGTGGTTGGGATTCCCTCTCTAGAGATATTCAAGGTGAGGCTTGACGGGGCTCTGGGCAACATGGTGTAGTGGAGGATGTCCCTGATGAGTGCAGATGGGTTGGACTGGATGAGCTTTGGAGGTCCCTTCCAACTCAGACCATTCTATGATTCTATGGCTCTGTGACTCTGTGATCCTATGACTCTGTGATTCTATGAATGTGTGATCCTATGACTCTGTGATTCTGTGATCCTATGACTGTCATTCTGTGATTCTGTGATCCTATGACCCTGTGATTCTGTGACTTTGTGCTTCTATGATTCTGTGATTCTATGACTGTGATTCTGTGATGCTATGACTCTGTGATTCTGTGATCCTATGACCCTTGATTCTATGGCTCTGTGATTCTGTGATTCTACAATCCCATGAATTCAGGTTGCCATCCCATATTTAACTTGTCCTGTTGTTTCTAGATGCTGCAGGCTCTCTGATAAGCCTGCAGTGTTCTGCTCTAAGTACTGCAGTGCCTGGACACACCAGGATGACAAAGGGGCTGACTGTCAGGGGCAGACTGTCAGACTTAACTCTGAATCTCCTTGCTTTTGTGGTTTAAAAGTCAGAGCCCATTAGCTGTGACCAGCCAACACTCTCATCTGCAGCTATTGTTGCTGCTTTACAGCACTTCCAAGGGGTTTTATGAGAAGGGCAGGCACCACATGCAGCTAGCAAGGACATGGAGGTGATGTTTTCAGCCCATCATCCAAAGACCCTACACCTAATGGGTTCTTGAACTGAAAGCAAGGGAAGCAACTTGTTGGGAGTCCAAACCTCTATCAGGAATTTTTAAGAATAGTCTTGTGTGCAGTTCTGGAGCCCCCAGCACAAGCAGGACATGGAAGTGTTTGAGCCAGTCCAGAGGAGGCCACCAAGATGCTCAGAGGGCTGCAGCAGCTCTGCTGTGAGGACAGGCTGAGAGAGTTGGGGCTCTGCAGCCTGGAGAAGAGAAGGCTTGGAGGAGACCTTGGAGTGGCCTTGCAGGACCTGCAGGGGGCTGTAGGAGGGCAGGGGAGGGACTACTGAGAAGGTCTGGTAATGACAGGATGAGACGAATGGGTTTGAACTTGCAGAGGGGAGATTCAAACTAGCTGTTAGGGTTCTTTGCAGTGAAGGTGGTAAGACACTGACGCAGATTGCCCAGGGACGTTGTGGCTGCTCCCTCCCTGGAGGTGTTCAAGGCCAGGTTGGAGGCCTTGAGTGACCTGTTCTAGTGGGAGGTGTCCCTGCCTATGGCAGGGAGTTGGAACTGGATGATCCTTGAGGTCTCTTCCAACCTAAACCATTCTATGATTCTATAAGTGACCTCTTTACCTTTGATAAGCAAAGTCACTGAAGCCTCCCAGGTCTTCTGGCTTGGAGGTACCTGGGGGGAGGACAGAGTGGGGGTGGATTTGCTCAGGTCGTGTAAGCCTCAAGATTCTTCTTTTATGTAAGCCTCAAAGCTTGTTTTCTGCTTTTATGAAACAGACTTAATTGATGCCAGTAATAATTAGGACCAAAGTGGTTCTGATCAATTTTTATCTGCACTTTGGAATCTATTTTGGTTGTTTTGATGTAGCTGCTTCCTTTCTCTCTGTGGCAATGGTTAAGTCACAACGACTTCCAACAGACTGCCTGGGTTTTCGTGTCTGAATGGAAGCCTCTTCTTTGCCCTGCTCTTTCAGCAGCCAGAGCTCTTCTCCTCTGCGTTTAGATGTGCAAAGGAAATGCTCTGCGTGCAGTGAGAGCAGCACAATCGAAACCCACCCAGAGCAATCCCAGAGCAGTGATTTGGAAGGGAAGCAGAGAGCTTCCTTTCAGATGGTCCAGCCCCACCCCTTTGTCAGCAGGATTAAGACAGTAAGGGTGCGGGTTGCATATTTGCAAGTGAATCAGCTGCTCTCCAAAAGGCTGGGGGTGGCTGCATGAGAAGAGAGCAGAATTGTTAGCTTACCGGTTAAGGGAAGAAGAGTGCCCTGAGGAGGTGTCTGTCTGAGTGCTCAGGGGAGGTGTTTGTCTGAGTGTTCCGAGGTGGTGTCTGTCTTAGTGTCCAGAGGAGGTGTCTGTCTGAGTGTTCTGAGGAGGTGTCTGAGTGTTCCGAGGTGGTGTCTGTCTGAGTGTCCCGAGGAGGTGTCTGTCTTAGTGTCCAGAGGAGGTGTCTGTCTGAGTGTTCTGAGGAGGTGTCTGTCTTAGTGTCCAGAGGAGGTGTCTGTCTGAGTGTCCCGAGGAGGTGTCTGTCTGAGAAGCAACTAACCAGACTTTTTTCGTGCACTGAAATATCACAGTCTTTGTTTTGAGTTACAAGGATTGAGTTGTAAAGAAGGCTCAGGGCAGACCTTATTGTGTGAAGGGAGGCTGCCAGGGGGATGGAGACTCCCTTTGTGCAAAGAGTCCCAAGGAAAAGCCAAGGGGTGATGAGGACAAGCTACTGCTGGGGAGATTCCCATGGGATTGCAGGAGGAAATGTTTGTCCCTGAGAACAGTCAGGGACTGGAACCATTTCCGAAGGGAAGCAGTGGAGTCCCCTGCATGGGGCAGTCTGAAGGCTCAGCTTGGCAGGGTGCTGGGCCAGCTCAGCTCAGCTCTGCTGTGAACTGGAAAGCTTGGAGCAGATGGTCCTTGGGGTCCCTTCCAACCTGGCACTCTGGAGGTCTGTGATTGTGATTTAATGACAACTGCTGTGAGAGACACCAGAGCCCTCCTTGAGACTCAACCTTCTCTCATTCAGGTGTATGGCAATGCAAACCACCCCCAGTTCTTACACATATCTGTGTCTCAATATATACACAATGCAGACAAATCACCCAATTAAAGAGAATTTAATTCCCCACTGTCTGTGTAGCCTTCCTCTCCCCACATGTAGCTTTTCCAGCAACTATGAGTCTGAAGGGGCAGGTGGTTTGGGGTGCATCTATTTTACTGCTCACACCTGCAGAAGATGGGGGTTCAGTGTTACTAAAAAATAAGATGCTTGGAAGATTAGTGAAGGTGAATGAGGCAGAGGATAAAAGCTGCAGTAAGAAACTCCAAATCCCAGCCCTCTTGTGTATGTATCTGATAACATTCTCCTTTCCCAATGACTCCTCTTCACCTAGATGGAAAATGACAGTGTCTCCTGTTTGGTCTGGACTACACCAAGCCATTATTACAGCCATGCCCAGTTCCATTCACCTGCCAAGATACTACAGGATACGATGCAGAATCAAAGCTGTCATCCTGGGTTTATAGCTGGAATACCCTAAGGCATGTACAGCCACCTCTAAAATTCTGCCCTTGGTTACAGACATTTCAGCAAGTGATTATAGAATCAACCAAGTTGGAAGAGACCTCCAAGCTCATCCAGCCCAACCTAGCACCCAGCCCTGGCCAGTCAACCAGACCATGGCACTAAGTGCCCCAGCCAGGCTTGGCTTCAACACCTCCAGGGACGGTGACTCCACCACCTCCCTGGGCAGCCCATTCCAATGCCAATCACTCTCTCTGCCAACAACTTCCTCCTAACATCCAGCCTGAACCTGCCCTGGCACAACTTGCAGCTGTGTCCCCTTGTTCTGTTGCTGGTTGCCTGGCAGCAGAGCCCAACCCCACCTGGCTACAGCCTCCCTTCAGGTAGTTGCAGACAGCAATGAGCTCTGCCCTGAGCCTCACTGGAACACCTGAAAGCAGCTGAAACTTTCCTGGACAGTAACAGATGCTCAAGGGCCAGGTTGTGGGTTCATAGCACTGAGGACCAATCAGTGCTTACACAGTGAGTTATCAGATTTACTAAGTGTGTGCACCCCTGGTTCTCCCTACCCTCACACTCCCTCCTACTGAGGCTACTTCTGGAGTGTTGTTTCCATCTCTGGGCTCCCCAGTTCAAGAAAGACAGGAACTTGCTGAAGAGGCTACAGCAAAGAGGCTACAAAGATGCTGAGTGGGCTGGAACATCTCTGTGATGTTGAAAGATTGGGAGAATTTGGGCTTGTTAGTGTGGGAAAGAGGAGACTAAGGGAGATCTCTGGGTGTTAGGAGGAAATTCTTCACAGAGAAAGTGATTGGCATTGGAATGGACTGCCCAGGGAGGTGGTGGAGTTGCTGTCCCTGGAAGTCTTCAAAAACAGCCTGGCTGGGGCACTTAGTGCCATGGTCTGGTTGATTGGCCAGGGATGGGTGCTAGGTTGGGCTGAATGAACTTGGAGGTCTCTTCCAACCTGCTTGATTCTATGGTTCTGTGATCTCATCAATGCTGATCAAAGGGTGGGTGTTAGGAGAATGGGACCAATCTCTCTTCAGTGGTGCCCACTGAATAGAACAAGAGATAATAGTCACAAACTTGAGCTTCTCCCTGGTTTAATTTCAACCTGCTTACAGCTGGAAAACAAATGAAATAAACAAAACAAACAGCTGGAAAACAAACAGAGCAACAAAAGTCCCCTGCAAAGACAACAAATAGCACCAAGAATCCAGGAGCAGCAACAAATTTACCTATCTGTAAAACGGCTTCTTAGCTGAGACCAGCTCCACCTCCTCCATGCAAAGCTACAACTCAAACATTAAACCAGCTTAAAACCTCCTCCATGGCAGAGAGGTTGGTATTAATGATCTCTGAAGGTCCCTTCCAACCTCTAAAGTTCTGTGATTCTGTGACAGGTGGGTAAATAAAACAAGGGAGGAGCAACAGTAGAAGTTAGAGCTGCCTGTGGAATTAGTAGCTCGGAATTCATCACATTATGGATTTTTTAATAGGGAAATATTAATTTGATAATCAGTGGTGATAAAAACAAACAAACAAAACAAAACCCAAAAACCAAACACAAAAACTAGAACATAAAAAGTTCTACAGACTCACAGCAACAGGCAGGTTGGCAAAGCTCCTCAGGATCACCAAGTCCAACCTAGAACCCTGCTCTACAAGATTCATCTTAAACCACATCCCCAAGCACCACATCCAAACAACCCTTAAACACATTCAGGGTTGGGGACTCCACCACCTCCCTGGGCAGCTCATTCCAGTCCTTGACCACTCTTTCTGTGAAAAACATTTTCCTGGTATCCAATCTAAACCTCCCCAGCCTCAGCTTGAGGCCATTCCCCCTTGTTCTGTTTCCAATTAGCAGTGAGAAGAGCCCAGCAGCAGCCTCACCACAACGTCCCTTCAGGTAGTTGTAGATAGCAATGAGGTCTGCCTTCAGCCTCCTCTTCCTCAAACTAACCATCCCCAGCTCCATCTAAACACAAGGAGGAACTTCTTTAATTTAAGGATGCTGGAGCCCTGGAGCAGGCTACCCAGAGAGAATCATAGAATCAGGGAGGTTGGAAGAGACCTCCAAGCTCATCCAGCCCAACCTAGCACCCAGCCCTGTCCAGTCAACCAGACCGTGGCACTAAGTGCTCCATCCAGGCTTTGCTTCAACACTTCCAGGGATGGTGACTCCACCACCCCCCTAGGGCAGCCCATTCCAATGCAAATCACTCTTAAAAACCTAACCTGGATGTGTTCCTGTGTGACCTGCCTGAGGTACTCCTGCTCTGGCAGGGGGGTTGGACTGGACGATCTCCAGAGGTTCCTTTTAACCCCTAACACTCTGTGGTGTCCCAGCTGGGTAGGATGTAGGGTGCAAGCTGTACAGAGCCAGCCTGTCCACACACACACACACAGAGGCCATCCGTGCAGGGTCTCTGCAAGCCCAGGAATCCTCACAGAGCTCCAGGAGCCTGCAAGATTTTCTGCCTCGAAACAAAAAAACAGGAAAAAAATAACAAAACCAAACCAAAACAAGAAAAGAGAGAGAGAAAATAAATAAAGCCTACTCTTGTACGAATATAAACTCCTCTTCCCTGCGAGAAGCTGCCCAGATGACCAGAGAGTGCAGCAGGGGAGTAGGTGGTGGATAAATGTGGTGGAAATGGCAGGTATCTGTGAAGGATTTATTGAGTTGGAAGTGTCATTTTTTTTACCCATCACCTCGGCAATTTTCGGTGGCAGTAAGACTCCAAGCACTGATGGATGGACCAGCAGATGTCAGTGTAGTTCTGCTCATTCATCTTCCCTTTGGATGGAATTCCAGCTATTTTCCTTGGTCCCCACCACTCGGTTTTCTTATTTAACCATTGTCTCTTCACAGCTTCACGCAGCAGAATGTGTGGAATTCATATCTTCTGTCAGCGTGGTTGGCATTGGATGTGTATCTTGACAAAGAAAGTCCAACAGCAGCACCAAGGCTGAAAGCCTGGCACTGCCTGAGGGACCACCAGGGGAGAGGACAGGGAAACTAAGTGCAGGGGCTGCTGAGTGAGGCATTCACAGAATCACAGAATTAAGCAGGTTGGAAAATACCTCTAAGATCATCGAGTCCAACCTACCATCTAGCACCTTCTCATGAACTAACCCATGGCACTAAGTGCTTCATCCAGCCTCCTTTTAAACACCTCTAGACACAGTGACTCCACCACCTCCCTGGGCAGCCTATTCCAATGCCAATCACTCTTGCTGGGAAGAACTTCTTCCTAACATCCAGCCTGAACTTGCCCTGGCACAGCTTGAGGCTGTGTCCCCTTGTTCTGTCACTGGGTGCCTGGGAGAAGAGCCCAACCCCACCTGACTACAACCTCCCTTCAGGTAGTTGAAGAGGGCAATGAGCTCTGCCCTGAGCCTCCTCTTCTGCAGGCTGCACACTCCCAGCTCCCTCAGCCTCTCCTCACAGGGCTGTGCTCCAGGCTCCTCACCAGCCTTGCTGCCCTTCACCAGGTGCATTCAAGCACCTCAACATCTTTCTTAAATGGAAGGGGCCAGAACTGGACACAGCACTCAAAGTGTGGTCTAACCACAGTGTTGAGTACAGAGGCAGAAGGACTGCCCTGGTCCTGCTGGCCACACTGTTCCTGAGCCAGGCCAGGATGCCATTAGCCTTCTTGGCCACCTGGGCACACTGCTGGCTTATGCTCATTGCTACCAGAGTCCTCCCCAAGACCCATCCTTCCCAAGAGCTCAGGTGTGTGGCAAAGCAGAACCATCCCCAGTTCTTGTCACCCGTTTTCCTGTCTTTTTAAGGATCAGAAAGTACAGCATGGACAGGAGAAGAATGTGCTCCCAGGACCAGCTCTCAGAAATCTCACTGAAGTCCCCTTCTTTGGAGCCTTTCCAGCCCTGTCTGGATGTATTCCCGTGTGACTTGCACTAGATCCTCTGGTCCTGCCCTGGCAGAGGTTGGACTCAATGATCTATGGAGATCCCTTCCAACCCCTAACATCCTGTGAGCCTGTGAAATTGTTTCTTCCCCTTCTGCTAGTGTCAGTCAGGGTGCACTTGCCAGCCTGTCTGAACATCCAGGTGAAGCTCCTGGAGTTAGAGTGATACCAGAGCTGGAGGGTTTCTAAAGCAGCTAACAAGCTTTGAGAGCTAAGCAGGAGAAGGGAGTGCTGGCTTAATCACTTGCTTCCAAGACTTTCTGCAGGAGCTGAAGGCTTGAAATAAAGAGAAGAAATTCCTGAAAAGTTCATTTTAAATAGTTTTCAGTCGTGGTCACAAGGATGAGGGGAAAAAACTATGTTGTAATGCCAAAGATGATAGCCACAAAAAAAGAGAGAGCTGTGTTTCCATGTGTGATGATATTATATTTTTTGGATGCCTTAACATCTTGACTACATGAGAAGTCTGTCATCCTTCATCTTGTACTGACAGCTCTTGGATGCAAAACCAGCTGCTCTGTCAGGAAAGCTAAATGAGATCTGCTGGCAGAATGAGTGGTGCTGCTTGTTGTAGCGGAGTAACCTACTCATGCCTCTAACCATGAGCACCCCTGAGCTTAAAACCTTCTCCCAACCTTTAGAAGAGCCTAAGCAGTAGTGTGGAAAACTGCAGAACTTGCATTGACAGCTTGGTTTTGGCAGCCGTGGGGGTGAGAGTGTCAGTCAGGCTCAACACAAGGGCTGGGGCTGGTTGGAGTCAATGATCTCTTTTCAGTGGTCAGCAGCAATGAGACAAGGAGCAACGGCTACAAACTGAGACACAGAAGGTTCCACTTCAGTGTAGGGAGAAACTTCTTTACTGTGAGTGTGACAGAGCCCTGAAGCAGGCTGCCCAGAGAGGTTGTGGACTCTCCTTGCCTGGAGACTTTCAAAACCTGTCTGGATACATTCACAGAATCACAGAATTAACCAGGTTGTAAAAGACCTCTAGGATCATTGAGTCCAAGCTAACACCTAACATCTTCTATTTGACTGACCCCTGGCACTAAGTGCCTCATCCACCCTCCAGGGGTGGGGACTCCACCACCTCCCTGGGCAGCCCATTCCAATGCCAATCACTCTTGCTGTGATGAACTTCTTCCTAACATCCAGCCTGAACCTGCCCTGGCACAGCTTGAGGCTGTGTCTTCCTGTTCTGTCCCTGATTGCATGGGAGAAGAGCCCAACCCCAGCTGTCTACAGCCTCCCTTCAAGTAGCTGTAGAGAGCAATAAAGTCTTCCAGTGCAGACTACCCTGGGTGATGCTGCCTTGGCAGAGATGTTAGAGCCAATGGTCTCTGGAGGTCCCTTCCAACCTCTAAAGTTCTGTGATTCTGTGAAGGTATTTTCCAACCAAAACAAGTCTATGATTCTCTTTTGTACCAGTAGCCACTGGAGGCAAAGACTCAACTCAAGAGCACCTTGCTCACCTGTGGTGAACAGCAGCAGGTCAGTTCTAGCAGCTTCACTCTGCCCAGCTCCCCTGGAAACCAAGGCAGGGTCCCATTTCGGCAAGTTTTGGATCAGCATGGATATGGTCCCAAAATAGACAGGCTTATGAGCCGGGATCTTGGCACAGCTTGTTACAGAGTAATTGGCTGTGCAGAGCTGGACTGGGAGCCAAATCTCAGAGTTTGGGATTATTTGGGGGTTTGTTTTCAGATCCAGTTTTAGTATAAGAGGAGCTGCACAATGTGCTGTGCTCCACTCGTGACATGGCATCCTGACCAAGTTCTAGCACGGTGCTATTAATTCCTCACACTCCCTGCGAGGTGCTGTGCCCACAGCTCTAATTGTTTCTCAAAGCTCACAGTAATGTGGCTTTGGTTCGTAATAAAATTGAATGCAGGACCTCAGGAGATGCAAAAGGGGAAGGAGAAGGAATGAGAATCTCTCTGTGGACCTTTCTGAGTTGCGCAAGTCGTTCCACTAGCAGAGATTGGCAAATGTTATAAAGTTTGGCTATAGATACTTGGAAGTTTCTCAGATGCTTTTCCAAGCCTCATCTTAAGATTATCCAAGACACTGCACAGATCTGGTCTTTGCTGACTCCAACAAGCACAGACTTATGTGGAAACTGAAACATCAAATAAACAACTACCTACCCCGGGCAAGCAAACCCCTCTGCTTGCTGAAATCTTGACTGACTAAGCCTGTGGAGTTTCAGAAAGGAGTGCACATATGTTCAGACTTGGACAGAAGATGTGGGTCACATCCTGATGTTCAGCTCAACCAATTGGAACAGTCATTCTGGTCCAATAATTTGCTTTTAGTGGTTGCGACGTGGACAGGCAGACTCTGTCTGCATTTAGGCTTCCCTGAGTAACCCACTCCCTCTTCTTCCTCATGGATATCCCTCCAGCTGATCCCAACACACCACTCTGAGCTATGCCAGCTGACAATGGCTCTTAAGTCAGCAGTGTAGGACCATGGGGGCTTCACCTGGAAACCCACATGACTGCCCTGGCAGCAGATGACCTGTGTGGGATCTAGCAGCAGATCTACCCGGCACAGGAATCTGCCAGAGTGGATCTCCATGCAGTCACTGCTCCCCTCCTGTGTTTGGCCCAGTGGTTGTACCCTAGAGCACCTCCCCAGAGAGCATCTCCCCTATGGGGACAGGCTGAGAGAGCTGGGGCTGTTCAACCTGGAGAAGGCACTGGGGAGACCTTAGAGCAGCCTTCCAGTACCTGAAAGGGCTCCAGGAGAGCTGGGGAGGGACTTCTGACAAGGGCTGAGAGTGACAGGATGAGAGGCAATGGTATTAAGCTTGAGAAGGGTAGATTTACACTGGATATGAGGAAGAAATTCTTTGCAGTGAGAGTGGTGAGACACTGGAACAGGTTGCCCAGGGAGGCTGCGGATGCTCCCTCCCTGGAGGTGTTCAAGACCAGGTTAGATGTGGCCTTGAGCAGCCTTTTCTAGTGGGAGGTGTCCCTGCCCATGGCAGGGCATTGGAACTGGATGAGCTTTAGGATCCTTCCCAACCCAAATCATCCTATGAATCTATGACTAATGTAATCCTGTAACACACAAACCATCAGGGTACCTTCAGGACTGCAAACTCCCCTCAAGAACATTTCTGCTGCCCTCACACCCTGAGCTGAAGCCCTTGGACCAAATGATGTCACTTCTTGGGTAGAGAGTGGCAGGAATTGGGTTCAGTGTGTGGGCCAGAGGCACCAAAATCTTCTTTGGGCAGTTTCCTCAGCATCTCCTGGTGCATGAGACACTAAAATAGCTGTCAAATAAAACAGGGGGGAGAGGCTGTCAGTCATCTTCCACAACATTGTGGACACTTCTGACAGCCAAGGCTAGCTCAGACAGAGAGAGCTCCTTTTACTTTGTGCTCCCAAGAAAGGTTTTTTTTTTGTTGGGTCTATTAGTCTTTGGGTAACTCAGAAGGGATGTGACAGGAATTTAATGTGGCTCTTCTTGAATCCTCACAGTTCTGATCCTCACAAAGAGTTAAAGCAGTGCAGCAGAAGGTTTCTCTGGGCCTCCAGGAGGTTCAGCAGATTACTAATACACTACAGGCACTTTTAATGACAGAGCTTCCAGCTCAAATCTGGCCTTTTTATTATGATGAAGGGCCTGGCCCCAAGTGGTACAGAACACCTGCAGCTCTCATTGAGTACAATGGGATCTGATGCTGATGAAAGGGACCGTTTTCAAACTTCCTTAGAAGTAGGAGCTCCCCAGATGTTATGCAAAAAGCCCTTGCAGAACAGGCATCAAGTGCTGTGATACCAGGCAGGCCCAGGCACTGCTTCTCAGCAAGATACACCCAGAAGTTTGTCTGAGTGGTAGATGTGATTGGATGTCCTGTCTGGGAGCGAGCAAATTAAGGTCGGCGCTGTCTGAGGAATTAGCCATTCCTTGGGAAGAACTGGATGCTGGAACAAAGAGGATTCTCTCTCACTGGCAAGGTGCCTGAGGACATCTGAGTTTTATCACTGACCATAGGTCATAGCAGGACTTGGTATATAATCCAGAAGCAAAGTTGTGAGGAGCTAGGGAAGCCTATGCCTTGAGAAGGACACAAGGGAGGACACAACTTTGTACCTGCAAGTTCAAATTGTGTGTCAGAGCTTGAAGAGAGAAAGAGAGAGAGAAGAAGAGAGAAAGAGAGAGAGAAAAAGAGAGGCTTGTTTAACACTGAACTAGTTCAGGGCTCTGCATTTCACTGTGCACCCACAGCCAAAAGCAAAGCTTTCCATTCTGTGCTATCATGCTTCTGCAGTTCCCCTCCTTTGCAAGAGAAGAGAAGGCTCTGGGGAGACCTTAGAGCAGCCTTCCAGTACCTACAGGGACTACAAGAAACCTGGGCAGGGACTTTTGACAAGGGCTTGGAGTGATAGAATGAGGGAGGATAGAAGCTGGAAGAGGAGAGATTGAGAGTGGAGACTAGGAAGGAATTCTTTGCAGTGAGGGTGGTGAGACACTGGCACAGGATGAGGGTGGTGAGACACTGGCACAGGTTGCCCAGGGAGGTTGTGGAGCACAGAANGAGCACAGAAGCACCCAATGTGATCTCTGATCACATTGGGTGCTTCTGTGCTCCACAACCTCCCTGGAGGTGTTCAAGGTCAGCCTTGAGCTAGCTGGGCTGGTAGGAGGTGTCCTTGCCCCTGTCAAAGGATTGGANGAGACCTTAGAGCAGCCTTCCAGTACCTACAGGGACTACAAGAAACCTGGGCAGGGACTTTTGACAAGGGCTTGGAGTGATAGAATGAGGGAGGATAGAAGCTGGAAGAGGAGAGATTGAGAGTGGAGACTAGGAAGGAATTCTTTGCAGTGAGGGTGGTGAGACACTGGCACAGGATGAGGGTGGTGAGACACTGGCACAGGTTGCCCAGGGAGGTTGTGGAGCACAGAAGCACCCANGCACAGAAGCACCCAATGTGATCTCTGATCACATTGGGTGCTTCTGTGCTCCACAACCTCCCTGGAGGTGTTCAAGGTCAGCCTTGAGCTAGCTGGGCTGGTAGGAGGTGTCCTTGCCCCTGTCAAAGGATTGGAACTGGCTGAACTCTAAGGTCCCTTCCAACCCAACCCATTTTGTGATTCTATGAATAACCTCTTGGCTAATGCAGGTCTTCAGCCCTGGGTTGTGCTGATGCCTTTGGGACTGATGAGTGTTGGAGGCATAGGTGGGACTGGTGCTGGAAATTATGGGTAAAGTGCTGTGAAATGGGTGATGAAGTGTGAGGCTGCACCACTCTGCTGGGTTCTTTATTGAGCTTTATTTTGCCTCATTCTCTGCTCCTTTTAGCTCTTGCTACCTCCCTCCCACATTTTATGTCTCTGCTTATTATATAGAGAGCTGGTTCTAATTAAAGTCAATCAAAAAGAAAACAATACACAAAAATCAGACTGTATCATGCAATTGATTAGCCATGGCTGGGCAATACATACAGAGTGGGGGGGGGGGGGAGGGGAGGNGGGGGGGGGGGGGGGGGGGGGGGGGGAGGAAAATCTACATTCCTACTCCTCTCAGCTGGGGATATGATCCAGAATCATATTACCAATATAAACAGCATAAAGCATTCTGCTTTATTAATACCTAATATATCAGGTATCACACATCCATTGCAAAAGGCAGAGGAAGAAAAGCATGCCTGCATTCTGACATTGACACAGATATTAAATAACACATGTCCTGCTCTGGATTTGCCTTTCTGTGTTACAGGGTGGCAGAGGAAGAAAGGAATAAATACAGTAATAGTAAAAAAAAACCATAAACCCCACAAAGTTCTGTGACAGTTATGTGGTGATGGCAACATTGACCCAGTGCAGGCAGTGAGTTGACATAAAAAGGCAGCAAACCCCCCCCCCCCCCCCCCCCCCCCCCCCAAATAATAGCCACATATTGGGGCAGATCTCCTCCAGCATCATCTGTGGTGGTGCTGGAAAGCTGGGAGGAGGCAAACAACTCATGAGGAGCTGGGCAAGTGATTTGTACAGCTCAGCAATGGCACAGAGGTGCTGGGTGTTGTCAGTTTGTTTGTCTGCTCCTGGTTTCTTGTAGGGGTTGAGTTATCTTTTCACAGGGCTGTTGTAGCTTGCATCCCCAGTGCTGAGAGACTACTGCCAGGCAAGGAAAGGCTGAAGATTTAGTAATCCCTGGTGATGTTTCCTTTCTGGTATTTTCCCTCTATTCCCTAATCCCTTCCTCACCAGCATCCTGGGGCTGGAGGAGGAGGGGAGGTCCTGAAAAGGGAAGGCAGAGGCAGCACCAGATAAATACTGCCACATAAGCCCCTCTCTGTCAGAGTTATTTCCCTGGACATTTCCTTTGTGTCTGTGTAGCTGGCAGAACGTGGCCAAAGCACACAACTGCCTCTCGTCAGGGTGTTGGTGTGTACAGTGCATGGATCTGAGCACAGGAAGGAATCAGGTTGGACTCTCTATCCCTTACTGGGATTTAGGTATTCTTTCAATGTGCAACCCAGTAGCTGCCTTCCACTGGATGGAAATAAAGCCACGAACTTTCCAAAGCAGTGAAGTAAAAGTTTGCTATGGCTGATTCTATTTCAAAGCCACTTGGAGCTGGCACTGCTCCCTGCCAGCCTGGGATGCTGGATGCTGTCCTTCTCCCCTGTGCTGGAGAATCAGACAGCTTGCTAGTGGCTGGCAGGGTGTGGTGCTCATATGGGTTACCTGGCAGCATCCTGAGTGCTAGGAGCCAGCAGTTCTCATCCTTTCACGTGTGTGTGGGTAGCTGCAGTGGGAGGCTGAGCACATGAAAACCTCTATTCCCCTTCTCCTGAACATAACAGTGCCTCAGACTGGGGTTATGGTACCACCTCCTTCATCTTCCCCCGCCACTGCTCAGAAGCCAGTGACCCAGGGCCATGCTGCACCTATTCCTCTCACCCCACAACCCATTCTCAGCCATCCCCCCCTGCCCCTCGCTCACCTGCCTTGACACTTCAGCCGTTCCCCCCTGCACACAGCAAGGCCCTGGGAGCTGACGAAGTTACTACCCAGTCAACTGATTACCTGCTAATCTGCTTCTTGGCAGCAGCTGCTTGTGTGAAAGCTCTTATCCTGCAGCTCAACTTTTTCACAGAGGGAGGTACAGCTGAACACGAACTCCTGTACAGAGGCAATTACGCAAGCTACAGGGTTACTGCCTTGACATAGGCAGCTGAAGCCTGCTGCCTCCAAGTAGCGTTTGAAGTATTTCACACACCAGCAGTGGTGCACAGATCTCAGCCTGGTTTGGTGGACTGGGTGTTCATGAGCCTGTCAGCTTGGCTAAGGTTTGTTCTGTGCTGATCTGTGTGTGTGTGCACATGGTCAAATGGTTTTGCTCGTTGTTTGCAGGCTTGTTGAAGGAGACTTTGCCTGCTGCAGCATTTCTAGGGTCATGCATAGTGGGCTGCTTGTCTCGAACCATAGGATCATAGAATCAGCATAGAGTTATCATAGAATCATGGAGTTATCATAGTGTCATAAAATCATGGCATCGTAGTAGCATCACAGAGTCACTGAATCATCACAGGATCATCATCATAGAGTCACAGAATGATCATAGAGTCATAGTATCATGGAGTCATGGCATTGTCATTGTCATAGTATCATAGAATCATCGTCACAGAGTCATGGAATCATCACAGGATCATCATCATAGAGTCATAGTATCATGGGATCATCATGGAGTCATCATCAGAGAGTCATGGAATCATCATAGTCATACTATCATAATATCATCATCATAGAGTCACAGAATCATAGCATTGTGGAATGATCATTATAGAGTCACAGAATCATCACAGAGGCATAGTATCATGGAGTTATCATGGAGTCATCAGAGTCACGGAATCCTCATAGTCATAGTATCATAGAATCATCATCACAGAGTCATGGAATCATCACAGGATCATCATCATAGAGTCATAGTATCATGGGATCATCATGGAGTCATCATCAGAGAGTCATGGAATCATCATAGTCATAGTATCATAATCATACAGTCACAGAATCATCACAGAGTCACAGTATCATGGAATAATGGAATGATCATCATAGAGTCATGGAATCATCATAGAGTCACAGAGTCATCACAGAGTCACAGTATCATGGAATAATGGAATGATCATCGTAGAGTCATGGAATCATCATAGAGTCACGGAATCATCATAGAGTCACATAATCATCACAGAGTCATATTATAGAGGAGTCAGAGAATTATCATCATAGAGTCATAGTGTAATAGAATCATCACAGCATCATCATCATAGAGGAGTCATGGAATCATCACAGAGGAGTCATAGAATCATCATCATAGAGTCACAGAATCATTATCATAGAGTCATGGAATCATCATCACAGAGTCCTGGAACCATCATAGAGTCCTAGAATTGTATAATCATCATAGGATGCTATAATCTTCACACAGTCACAAAACCATGGAGCTGTTTTGGTTGGCAAAGACCTCTCAGATCATCAAGTCCAACCCTTCTCTAACTCTGCCTTTGGTGGAGCTGTGAGGTGCTACCCGTACTGTCCGTCTGCTGCCTGCATTCAGAGGCAAACAAGACATTCCCTCGATTACATTTGCTTGCCTGATGCTGTGGAGCGTGGCACATGGTGTTGGATCTGTTGATGAAGTATCATGGTGAGGCAGCAAGTGATTTGCTGTGACATAATAAGGTGTGACTGCTGCCTCCTGATGTGATAGGGACCGAAACGCTGCTGAGCGATCAGACAGGCAGACCTGCGCTGGGGTAAAACCTACAGCACTTCTCCCAAACACCCACTTGTCAGCTGCTTGACTTGGACAATTACTGATTTGCCACCAGTGCTCTGCCATCCTCAGTCACCACACTAAATCTTCCTAATTGGCAAATGCATTAGTGGGAACTGACAACACTGTGTTAGTCACTGGGCAAGCACGGGGTGGGGGGGGGTTGGTGGGGAGGTACAACCAAGCCCTCGCAGTTGTCCGTAATTAATCACAGACAGGTAGTTCAGCAGGGCTGTGGGAACAGGCTCCACATTCACTTGCTAACACTTTATGATCCAAACCAGAATCCAGAAGTTATTCCTAGACAGGCCGTCGTAAAACCTTGCAAACTGGTACTGAGAGTTGCTTTTGTTGTGCCGTGCATAAATCTGTCTGCTTTGGGGTAAATTACACACTGTTTAAAGTCAGCACTTAGGGCCCAAACAACCTGTCTTGTGTTTAGAAGGACCTCTGCTGCCTGCTGAAACCTCCAAGTGTTTGCAGCATGCTATGTGCTGCAGAAGATTAAGCCTTGGAGGAGTTGAGCTCTCCCTACAAGGAAGACCCAGTGGGGCTTTGCAGAAGGCTTCGTGGGTGTGTGCAGCCATCTGATGTCAAACACAAGAGCTTTGTCAGCAAGGATATGGCCATCCTCTACCTGAGCTAAATGGAAAGCCCTGAAACAGCTTTGCTCTGTGTCTCCTTGCCCTGTGTCTGTTCCACAGCTGTGGATTGTGTGATATGGGCAAACCCAGACTGGCCACTCAATGCCAGGAGACAAAAGCAGCAGGGAGTATAACCTCTGTGCAAATGTCCAAAGGAGCATTGGCAAAGTCCTGTGAGAGGTACAATGCTTTAGGAATATGGAGCACAGCTGGAGAAAGTTGGAAGGGCCAAGGTCAATTGCATGAGGTTTAACAAAGCCAAGTGCTGGGCCCTACCCTTGGGTCACAACATCCCCACCAACACTCTGGGCTTGGGGCAGAATGTCTGGAAACTGCCCAGCAGGAAAGGACTGGGGGGTGGTGGTTGACAAGCAGCTGAAGATGAGCCAGAGTGTGCCCAGGTGGCCAAGAAGGGCAGCAGCAGCCTGGCCTGGATCAGCAATGGTGTGGCCTGCAGGGGCAGGGCAGGGATTGTCCTCCTGTACTCAGCACTGGTGAGGCCACAGCTTGAGTGCTGGGTTCAGTTTGGGGCCCCTCAAACCAAGAAGGACAATGAGGAGCTGGAGTAGGTCCAGAGAAGGACAAGAAAGCTGAGGAAGGATCTGGAGAACAGGTCTGGGGAGGAGCAGCTGAGGTAGCTGCGGGTGTGCAGTCTGGAGAAGAGGAGGCTGAAGGCAGAGCTCATTGCTGTCTGCAGCTCCCTGAAAGCAGGCTGCAGTGAGATGGGGATTGGGCTCTGCTCCCTAGGCTGAAGTGCTGGAATGAGAGGAAATGTCCTGAAGTTGTGCCAGGGGAGGGTTAGGTTGAGTATTAAGAAAAATGTCTTTGCTGGTCAGGGAATGGAAGAGGCTGCCCAGGGAGGTGGTGGAGTCCTCATGCCTGGAGGTGATGAAGAAAGGTGTGGCCATGGTACTTTGGGACAGGGTTTAGTGGCCATGGTGATGCTGGGTTGAAGGTTGGAGTGGGTGATCTTAGAGGTCTCTTCCAACTGAAAGAGTTTTATGCAGGAGGTGTGGGCAGCCACGAGGCAGCCTTATTTCTAGCAGTATCTGGTGTGACTGGAGGCTGCTGGTCAGCTAGGGAGCAAGGGCTGATGCTGAAGCTGTATTTTAGAAACCTGAGGAGTTTCTGTGCTTCGTGGAAGAGTGAAACACAGGAGAAGAATGTTATTAAACAGAGTGGAAAGGCAGACAGGGAAAAGAAATCACAGAGATGTTTGTGGCTGGGCTCAGGCTGAAGACTAGGTCCTACAGTACTGGAAGCTACCTGGGACCTGATAAGACTGTGACTGTGATCAAAACAACCTGGAAGTGATTACTGGAAGCTTTGGAATGAATCCTTTAAGAAAACATTAGAATTCATCCCAACACAGCTTATAGAGAATGGACTGTCCTATGGCAAACTAAATGGGATACAAAGACACTAAAATTACTGTGAAACAGGAGGTCAGAGAAGCCTACCACAGCAGCACAGGATGTTGCCCATGCCAGGCTCACAGCACACGCCCAAGTGAGGGCCAGCAGGCGGGAGAAGGTGCAACAAATCCCTTGAAATGATGTCGGTTTGCCAGCTCTGCAGGAGGCAGGACAATGTTTGCGCTGCAGAGGAGTAAGCAGGCAGTGACTTAGTCAAATGAACACTTCCTAGGAGCAGAAGATGGTGCTGCATTAAACTATTGGACTACCACTTGGAAAGGAAATGACTTTACATGAGCTGGAGAGCATTATTTCCACATGATCACAAAGGAAAAGCTAAGACACTGGAGGAAAGACAGCTAAGACCCCCAGATCTTCACAGTCAACTCACCCTGGGTGTTTGTGGGGAAGATGCCACTCTCACTACTGCTGGATAAAAGGCACTATGGAGAGGTTGGTTTCTTGAAAGAGCCTGTCCTTGACTGACAGAAACCTGCCCTGCCTTGGCTGCTAAGCTCCTTTGAATCATAGAATCATAGAACCATAGAATCCACCAGGTTGGAAGAGACCTCCAAGCTCATCCAGTCCAACCTAGCACCCAGCCCTAGCCAGTCACAGCATCAGCCTGTGTACCTGTCCCTCCATTTAGGCACATTTTGTTTCTATACTTTCCCTGCACAGAGAGATTTCTCCAAGTCCCTTAGATGGACACATTTCATTCAACACTTTCCCCCTCTCATTATCTCTTTGTTAATTAACATCCAAAGTGTCCATCTTGGAGTAGAGCTTGTTGGTTGCAATTTCTCCTTCTCCCATCTCACCCAGCACTGGGTCATTTGTTCCAGTGCTTCAGTTGTTGTTCTCTCTATCAGCTCTCTTCTGAGTGCTTTCCCATGGCAGGGCAGTGCCACATCAGCATCCTCACCTTTACACCCCAGAGCCAGCCTTGTGTGCAGCTCCACTTCTGGCTCTGCTCCTTTGCTCTCCTGGGAACTGATTTGGGTTGGAAGAGAGTTTAAAGACCATCCAGACCCTCCCACTAGCCCAGGTGGCTCAAAGCCCCAGCCAGCATGGCCTTGAACACTTCCAGGGAGAGGACATTGCTGTCTACAAGTACCTGAAGGGAGGCTGTAGCCAGGTGGGGTTGGGCTCTGCTGCCAGGCACCCAGCAACAGAACAAGGGGACACAGCTGCAAGTTGTGCCAGGGGAGGTCTAGGTTGGCTGTTAGGAGGAAGTTGTTGGCAGAGAGAGTGATTGGCATTGGAATGGGCTGCCCAGGGAGGTGGTGGAGTGGCCGTGCCTGGAGGTGTTGAAGCCAAGCCTGGCTGGGGCACTTAGTGCCATGGTCTGGTTGCTTGGCCAGGGCAGGGTGCTAGGTTGGACGGGCTGAGCTTGGAGGGCTCTTCCAACCTGCTTGATTCTATGATTCTATGACATCCACCATCTTCTTGGGCAGCCTGTTCCAGTGTCTCCCTTACTGTCAGGAATTTCTTCCTAATCTTCAGTCTCTATCTCCCCTCTTCCCACTCAAAGCCATTGCTCCTCATCCTATCATTACAGGTTCTTGAAAAACTTCCTCCCCAGCTCTCCTGTAGCCTCCTTCAGATACTGGAAGTCTGCTCTAAGGTCTCCCTACAGCCTTCTCTTCTGCAGGCTGAACAGTCCCAACTGTCCCAGTGTGTCCCCACAAAAGATGTTCTCCAGCCCTCCAATCACTTTTGTGGCCTCCTCTGGACCCTCTCCAACAGTTCCATGCCCCTTTTGTGCAGGGGGCACAAAAACTGGATGCAGTGCTGCAGGTGAGGCCTCATGAGAGCAGAGTAGAGGAGCAGAATCCCCTCCCTCATCCTGCTGCCCACATTGCTTTGATTTCCACACCTTGCAGAGGGGTTGACTTGAACAAACACAGCAGTGGGTCTCCAGAAGTACCACCCAGGCAAAAACAGCTATGGATCCTGTGCCTGTGCTCTTGCACTTCTCCTTGAGTATTTGCAGAGGAAAGAAATTAATGAAAGAGTGGTTTGTGAAGAAAGGCAGGGGAAGGGAGGAAACATGAACCCCTGGAGAAGGAGCAAACGCTTTTTATGGGCATTGTGGGTAACAAGAACCACATGTGGATGGAGCTGGATGGAAGGAATCTCACTTGGTGTGTTTTCCCAGTTTTAAAGGAGAAGCCACTGCCTGGCTACGTGGAAGTGGGAGGCAACAGATATAGCAAGAGAATAGTCTCGTGGCTGTTGCTGTGTCTGGGGGCAGGGGGGATGAAGGCATTCTTGGAACTGCTAACAAAGAGCAGCTCTGAAACAAGAAATCTTCCTTCTCTGTCCCCTCACATTCTCCATTGCACTTCACAAAGCAAATTATTGCAAGCAGTGAAGACAAAATGAATTCTTTCATTTCCTGACTCTTCAGTGCTCACTCTGCAGCCCTTAATGTTCTTTTAATGGATGTTTTCTGATGCAATATAAATATATATATATATA